>JAGDQP010022396.1:0-23620 GCA_022664845.1 Lepisma saccharinum
ATTATTATTATTATTATTATTATTATTATTATTATTATTATTATTATCAGGCCCGCCATTTAGGGGAGCAGGGAGGGGCAGTTGCCCCCTCATTTTGCTTGAAACTTTTCATTTTCGAAATTCGCACGATAAAAAAAGTTATGTGCGTCATTCACTGCGATTAAACAGATGCAATTTACTTATATGCCAATGAGTAATTAAAATAGTTTCATTCCTAACAACTATTCGCATGCGAAGAAACTCACTCTATTTTCCATGTTTTAATGCAAATCAATCAAGAAAGAGATATGGTGAATGTGAATCCACCTACCTTTATTTCTGTTTCATTTTAAATTGGTCCTTGAAGGTTCCATATTTGTAGCAACCAGTTTACAGAAAAGAAACCAATCATAATAAGTCTTGCTAATTTACTCCCCAGAAGCACACAAACGTATTTTGAACGTTGACTTTTGGTTTATTTTGTTGATTAACTGTTATCGGTTGAAAAAAGTACGTTTAATTTTAAATCATATTTTAACAAATACTTGATATTGTTGTAAAGATGTTAGTTCAACGTGAATTCAACTGTTACTTTCAATTATGGTATAGATTTCGTTTAATGGGATTCTTTCTAACTTAATGAAATAAAATTTGTAATTAAAAGCTAATTGATCGTATTAACTATTATTTGGTGTCCTCTTATGCATGTTGAAAACACGTTGAATTTCAATTTATATTCGAAAGAAAATTTGATTTCGTTGATACACAGTAAAATATAGCTATGTTAATTCAACACAATGCTGTGTGCCAGCGTGACTACCACTTTTTGTGTTAAATCAACAACACACGGTGTTGATTTCGGTCCTGGGAGAAAAAAGTGGCAGCGAGATTTGAACATGGGTTGCTCGGTTAGAAGTCGACCGTCTTACCGATCATCAGACAGAAAAAGTACTAGATTGAAACAGTATAAAAGATAAAAAAATGTTACTGAACCCCAAACACAAACAAAGTTACTCTGACGACTTATTACATAATTTAGTCACTTTTCCATTGGTCAATTGGGATCTGTCCCTATTCATTGAGAAAATGTTCCATCTCTATGAAAGCAAGCGCAGCATTTGACATGTTGTTATGATAAGAAAGCAGTAATGCTGCTCAAGTGTTTGGCTGTCGCCATCTTACTTGCTTTCATAGAAATAGAATATTCTCAATGAATGGGAATTCTGGTTTCCAATTGACAAATAGGAACTGATTAAACCATGGGATAAGTCGTGCAAGTAGTTTGTTTTGGGGGCTCAACAACATATATTGGATCCCCTACATTGTTTAAATATATCATGTAGTCGTTTAATTCAAACGTTGCTCGTTAAATATCGTTTTAATCTAGTGTACTTTTTTGTCTGACGATTTAGCCAAGTCGGTAAGACGCTCGACTTCTAATTGAACAACCCATGTTCAAATCTCGCTGGCGCCGTAATATGTTTTCTCCCAGTACCGAAATCAACACCATGTGTTGTGTTGATTTAACACAAAAAAGTGCTGGGACACCGCATTGTGTTGAATTAACACAGCTATTTTTTGCAATATAGGACGTTAAGCTGAAATGACGGACCTGATTATTATTATTATGTTAAACTGACGAAAATAGCCCATATTACGTTAGCCTTCCAAATTTTCAAAAATCGTATTCTTAAATACATCCAGATATGAAGCAAATTGTAAAATATTCATTTATTTACTGGGTCTTGGATCGCATTAAGCTGCCTAGTTTAGTTAAGAAAACGTTGTCTTCCATAATGAAACCAGTTTGGGCAACTTGCCTCAGGCAAGCTCAATCTGTTCCTTAGTTTGGACTAAGTTTTGCGAACGCACTCTTCTGAAGATATATTTCCTCAGTTAGGAAAATTTCATAGTACTTCCTCAGTTAGGACAATAATTACCATCACAATAAGGCTAGGCAGGAAAATTTGTCAGCAAAATTAGGCACAAAGGAAAGGCGCTACATAAATGATTCAATAATAATAATATTAATATTATTTTGCAGTTGCACAAGTGACGAAAGCAAAATATTGGATATTCATGAAATTCATCTGGCATTTGATTCTTACAGAGTTTCCATCAAGAACCTAACAAGAAAGAAGAGGCTACAAGATAATGGACAGTACGAATTTAGCAAACATTTTACGAAAAAGCTGCTCCGCCATACAAAAATGAATGAACTGCATATCAGACTGAAAAAAATAATGAAGTTTGCCAAATTATCTGGGCCTTTGTATGTGCATGGTGCTCGTGTGTGGCTGCAACATATTGCGATTTAGAACGTCTTAGAAGTACTCACGAAGATGCAGCAGTTAGAGGTGCACATTTTGGTCGAGGTAATGCCATTTTGCTTCTAGCTGTGAGACGATACGCTGGATTACCGATTCAGACGTGTTTTGAAACCTCACAACAAAATATTTTAGCTCTACGAGAATTACATTAAGCTCGTAGATCTTCTCGAAGCATCTGCACTCCCTCCATTTCATGCCTTCTCTAGAAACGACTGCACACGAAGTCTAGCTGGCAAAGGGAAATATACTGGAAATGGCTGAAACCGCTAAAGAATAGACTCTTGTTACTTTGTGAACTCTACGAAGCAAAGAGAATATTTCAGATATAGTCATGGATCAAATTATCCAACTCTGAAATTGATGATGAATATTTCAGCGTATGAATAGTTAATTAATATTACAATAAATATCCAGAAAATCAATGACCAAGTAATGTCTTTACCATTGTTATCTAAAACCTTTATTGTAACTGAATTAGATGTACAACTTATTGACTTAGTAATTGGAGGTAATAAATTACCAATATTTGAAGGAGAAAACAAAAGGGCACATGCGCTGTACGGGTGGGCAATTTTATGCAGGAATACGTGAGGACAAGATGGAAAACGATAGAAAAATACGAGCTTGGAACGAGAAACTCAAGATGCCAGAAATTAGTTGTCTTTCGCAACAAATGTTCAAAGAGGGTGGGAAACACGTGGATTAAACAACATAAAAGAAGATATACCAAACAACGAAAGGTTTCAGTTCGACTACATTCTAATTCAGGACAGGTTCAGAACTGTTTGAAGAATGCACAGACTCTTCCTGAAACCGATATTCATTCTGACGACAATTTGGTCGAAGATAGAAAAAAACTGACAAACTCAAATTCGATGGAAACAGATGGAAGTACTAATGGGAGCAGAATGTTTTTAAATCATGACAAAGAAATGCAATGAAATAGAAAATTTGGAAAGAACAGGACGATATTATTTTATGAACTAGGAAGCAAGAATTATGGAATTTACAAGAAAGAGAAACAAAACTCTCTTGTAATTAAAGGACAAAAATGGTGATCCCATTAGTAACAGGAAAGACGCAAAACATACACAGAAGAACTGTACGAAGCATCCCAACACCAACTTACATTAAATATTGAAGAAGTACATGCGGTTCCAAATGCTCAAAGAATTTGAGAAGGCTGTTAATGAGTCGCCGGGCTACGAATAGGGCGGCTCGTGTTCAAATCCCGGCCAGAACACTGGAGACTTTTCTCACTCATAGTGCACTCAGCCTCCTATCAAACTGAGTACCGAAGTGTCCTTGGTATTCCTGGGCACCTTGGGAAGGTAAAGGCGAACGAGCGTGGCACTGACCACCCCACCTCACTTCGTACCGTAGGTCAAGAAAACGTGGAGCGTTAACCCCACATCCCTCATTCGCCGTTCACGGCGCGTGCGCACAGGGGATAGCTTTACTTTTCTTTTTTTACCTTTTTTGTTAATATGAGAAATAATGGCAAACAATGGAAGTAGATCCTGTTTCTATTGAATTGATAAAAACCGTAGGAGAGAAACGAAAAAAATTACAATAAAAATTAGCTGTGTTAATTCAACACAATGCGGTGTCCCAGCGTGACTACCACTTTTGTGTGTTAAATCAACACAAAACACCGTGTTGATTTCGTACTGCGAGAAAAAAAAAACGGTTGGAGGAAGATTTGAACATGGGTTGCTCAGTTAGAAATCGAGCGTCTTACCGACTTCGTTAAACCGTCTGACAGGTAGAGCACTAGATTAAAACAATGTAGAGGAGAAAAATTCTTGCTGAACCTCAAACACAAACAAAGTTACTCTCACGACCTATGCCATAGTTTAATCACTTTTCCATTGGTCAATTAGGGATCACAATCCCCATTTATTGAGAATATGTTCCATTTCTATGAAAGCAAGCGCTGCATTTGACACGTTGTTAGTAAGAAAGCAGTAATGCTGATGAAGTGTTTGGCTGACGCCATCTTGCTTGCTTTCATAGAAATAGAATATTCTCAATGAATGGGAATTCTGGTTATTAATTGACAAATAGGAAGCGATAAAAACATGGGATATTTTTAAAATTGATTGTATTGATTTAATTCCGAAAATTTTCATTCAAGTTCCGAACACTAAAACTAGATTAGGTAATAATGGGACATTCTATTGCAAAAAGCAAAGGACTGAAATTCTACATAAATCCCCAATTTGGAGAATGAGTGCTTTCTACAACAAAATTGAACCTAAAGTTAATGTAGATATATTTGGAATGACTTACAAAGAATTTAAAAGAACTGCAGGTGAAGTAATATGATTGTTTCTTGTATCTTGTAATTACTATCATGTACACGCAAGCACTGTAATTAGGCATATTGCCTGTTGTGTTATGTTTTGAATAAATAAATAGATAAGTCGTGCAAGTAACTTAGTTAATTTTGGGGATTCCGCAATATATATTTGAACTCATATACTGTTTAAATCTATAGTGTAGTCGTTTAATTCAAACGTTGATCACTAAATATCGTTTACATCTAGTGCATTTTCTGTCTGATGATTTAGCGAAGTCGGTAAGACGCTCGGCTTCTAACTGAGCAACCCATGTTCAAAACTCACTGCAGCCGTAACTTTTTTTTTCACAGTACCGAAATCAACACCGTATGTTGTGTTGATTTAACACACAAAAGTGGTAGTTACGCTGGGACACTGCATTGTGTTGACTTAACACATCTATTTTTTGCAGTGTAGCCAGGGCTGGAATGGTAAGATTTTTGGGGGGTACACGCTGCTCAATAAAAATCCGGATTTGGGAACACGTTCCTTTATATTTATGAACTGAGGTGGGTACACGCTGTGATTTATACTATTAGGTGGGTACCCGCGTATACCCTCCATTCCACCCCTGAGTGTAGCGAAGCTTCAGCATAATAGCGCACTCAGCCAAGATTCTTCTACGACTATTAAACGTAAGTTTATACGGTTGGCTGAATGCAGAAATTAAAGATGTACAGTTTGATTTTCGGAGAAAGAAAGAAAAAGGGATGCTATTGGTTTGTTAAGAACGATAGTAGTGAGATGCATAGAGAAGGTAAAGAAGTATTCATAACATTTGCTAATTTGGAAAAGACATTCGATAGAGTCAACTAAAAAATCTTAATGCTATTATTGAATAATGCATGTGTGTGACAGAGAGATCGAAGACTTATAACGACCTTTTATCTGAATCAGAGAATAAGGGTAAAAGTAGACAACAACTTATCGAAGCGAACACCAGTAGGTCGAGGAGTGAGACAGGGATGTTCTCACAACCACTTGATTTAATATATATCTACAAGATGTTATAAAGAGATTCTTTTAAAATGGAGGAGGAGTTACGGTCGGGGGAAGAGACATCAAATGCATTAAATATGCGGGATATGACATAACAAGATGTTAAAATAGCTGAAGAAAAGCTGTGATGAACGTGGAATAAAAATAAACATAAATAAAACAAAAGGGATGGTTAGGAAGATGATGAATCCAACTCCTTAACAGTATTAAAGAGGATACATCCTATGTAGAGATAAAAACGAAAGAGTAAAATCGGGATGAATGGAGTGGGCTTAGTTTGAAGAACCTGTCGCTTTCAGCAGAATACTAATTGAATTATGATGATGAATAAACACATATATTTAACCTAATTCGGTTTCACATTCCGTGATCTAATAAGTGAAAGGAGAAACAGAAAGAATGAAACCTTTCAATGAGTTTCCCATCAGCGCATAAAATAAAATAAGAAGAAAAATAGAAAAAAACTTTTTGAAGACATGCTTTTCTTAAACAATTCGTACTGAAAAGTAAAAAAAATAATTTTATGCATAGCCAAAAAGGAAAGCATGGGCACGCTCTCATATACAGTAACTTTATAAATTATTGAATTGCCGCGCCTCATGCTTTTCTTTTTAGTTATCCATAAAATTATCTTTTACTTTTCATAAAGTATGTCTTTAAAATGTTTTTTTCTTTTTTTTTAATTATTTGTTCCTAGTTATTTCGGTCTTTGAAAACTGTCACCCAAATCCTAAAGTGTTCTGCAACCAGCCAAAACCCAACATCGTTGTAGGCTAGTATTTATTTTAGGATAAAATCCATATTAAATTTATATATATATATATATATATATATATATATATATATATGCTTTTTAAAATATAGAAATATATGAAAGTAACAATGGAATATTGTATTGTCACCGGACTTACGTCGCTGCGCAAAATTTCATCATTGTATAAAGTAGGAAAATTAGCTAAATTAACGTTGCAAGATTTGAGGACACCACGAACCATAGTGAACTAAAGAAAAAAATGTAAAAAATAGCGGAATATGAATATGAAGATATCAGTATCTCTAGAACTAACCAACTGATCTTAATTCTGTTGGTTTTATTTGAAAGAACACATACTAAGAAAAGTGTCTTTTGACATTTTTGAAGAAAGTCAATACTTTGAGTAATTCGTAAAAATTCATAATTACTGACACCTATTTTTTTTAAATAATCGTTTATAAGTCCATAAATATCAATCAACCTCCCAAAAGTTACTGATCATTATTTTTATCCCATATTTGTAGCCTTCATTTGCTGCAAACAGAACACAAATCGGTTGAGTAGTTCCGGAGATATATCACCGTAAGTGTTTTGGGCCGGTGGCCACGTTGATGACGTCATTTCTCGGACCTTAAGGAGTGAAAAAGATGACACCATGGAAATTATCTTTCAGGAGCACGAGAGGAATCGATTGAACCACATGGCATGTTTTCATTATCAAACTGCACATGGGGTCACATATGATCCCCACTTTGTGTATAGTTGTATATATGCACAAAATATTTGTTGCATTCAATGTAAATGGTAGTAGCATACAACGAAAAAATACGAATAGATTTAGCTCTTGAATGGAGCCTGAGAGTTACACATTGACACTAAATTACAAAGGCAATGATAACCACGTGAAAATTTTTAAGTCGCTACATACCGATATTACTAGTTACCAAGTTTGTTCTAATGTATGATAATAATAATTTATTTCAAAAGATTTTATTTGGCTAATCATTCAGCTCGAATTGCCACTAGTGCTCCAAAAATGAATACAATTATTAAAATTACAGAAGTAATATGAAAAAAAAAACAAAAAAAAAACGAAAAAATAAAATTACATAGTCATATTACAAAAGTGAATAAGAAATAGATTACATGCAGCACGCATAAAATACAACATATAAACAAACCACTGGTTCAATACAAATAAGAAATGAGTACTTGCAGCATGCGTATAATACAATAATATACAAAAGAATCATTGATTCATAAGAATATGACACACGTAAAGTAGAAATTAGATTAAAACAAGCAAAATATAATCATATGATAGCAAACTGACAAGAAAATATTAAAAACACAAGCATGTAGTGTCTGTTTATAACTCATAACAGCCAACGTAATGGCATTAGAAACACCACAAAATTCAGAAAGACAATAATTCAAGAAGAGATAAAGTGATAAAAGGCACTAAAGATAGAACAAACCTAGTCATTAAATAGACCTAAAAATTGCCTACGTATAATGTGAAATTTAGGTTGAAAAAGATCCAAAACTCCGTGATACTTATTTGCAGTAAAAATAGATCGATAAATAGATGAGTTAGGACAATTAGTACAGGAGAAAGGAACAAACTTCCTAGTTAGACTGAAAGGAACTCTTAAAGTGTTCAAGATAGGCGGTCCCATGCAGTAAACCATGAAAAAACTTTAGGTCAAATAAATTGCGTCTGTCTGTTAATGAAAGCAGACTAATCTTCTTACCTATACTTGTCAAACTCATGTTATTAAGGACTTAAAATTTCCACCTCAACCAGGCCAGAAAATTATTTTGGATAGATTATATACTGTGTATGAAATATTTAGGTTCACAGTTCCAGATAACGTAGCATACTCCAAATGAGATCTAACATTTCACATATATAAAATCTTGCAAGTATTGATATTATTAAAGTTCCTACACAACCATTTCTTTATACCCAAATTTCTTCTGGCTTTAGATGTCATTATCTGCAAATGTTTATTAAACAGTAATTTTGAGTCTAGGGTAACACGCAAGCCATCAATATGTTTCAGAAACTTGATAACCTTAGAACCTATATTATATTTGTATACGGAGGGATTTATTTTCCTTGAAAAAATTATTATTCCTTTAGTTTTATTCAGATTTAGAGGAAGCCAGTTTCTATTAGACCACTGTTCACTATATTTCGTCGTAATTTACAATGATCCTGAATAGATGTGATCAATTGAAAAATTTTAATATCATCAGAATAAATTAGGTATTTACAGATTAGATTCACAAATATATCATTGATACATAAAAGAAACAGCAAATGGCCCAGATTCGAACCCTGGGAAACACCTAAGGTAATATAAATTGAAGATTTAGTACCCTATATCTAACAATAAATTTCCTATTTGTAAGATATGAAAGAAGCCATAATATAATGCAATGAGGTAAGTTAAACTTGTCCAATCCAAACATAACGATAATAATAATAAATCGAATTGTAGTTTTTGTAAGGACCCTTTACGAAGAAAAAAGGGCAGTAATACTGGACAGTAAACACGCACACTGCCAGTCACCGAACTGAAGCTTTTCTAGGGGTTTTCCACAATTACACCAGGCAAATGCTGGATGGTATCTTCAAACTAGACCCTGTGACTCCTTTCCATATCCCTTCTCTATCCCTGCCTGAGTCAGAGAAGCCTAAAGATATTTAATATTTAAAGCAACAACAACACCAAATTTCTAACAGGGTAAGTACCAGTTCTAGGATATCCAGTTCTAAGATTTACTTAACATTTTATATTAGCAAGCCATTCGAGCAAAAATTGCCGAATCGTGTGATTCCATGCAACCCATCCTTTTTTTTTTTTTCAAAATGACTACCGAAATCTCTCCCTGACAAAAATAAAAACATAGGCCCTAATTAACAGCTACTGGGTGCACTATTTTCTTACACGTACCAAAATTAGGGATGCTATTTGTCCCGGAAATCCAGGACCATACTGGAATTGAGATCTGTGTCACGGTGTCCCGAAAATAATCCTCGAGACGAACAAAATGTGATAGTTTTCAGCGATAAAAAGGAAGAAAATTATCGTTTCCGATTTTCCACACGATTTTATTCTCTTTAATTTTTGAATTCGACACCTCTGAAAAGTTTAAAAAACTTGAATACATAGAACATTGATTTAATTAAGCTCACGATTGAACTACCTTCAAACTATAATTATTATTGTCGGTATTACCTTTTGTTTCAATCTGGATCGCTTCAGAGTTGTTTGACTGAATTTCTTGGCACTTTTCCACTGATCATAACAATACCATGAAGAAAAGTATATTTTGTTTTTACTAAAATCTGGCACATGCAACGAGAATGTATTTTTGCACTATTGATTGAAGATTTTTAAAACTTTTCCTTTCTTTTACGCAGCAACGACCACCTGTTTCTGTTGCTCCACAAGTGCTCCCACGTGCGGACGCAGCCAGGACGATGAGAACCGAGTAAGAATATTTCAATAACGTGAGATTTTATTTATAACAATACACAATATAGAATAAGTTCCTCACTTGAATTGTTTAGAAGTTTTAGTATTTTATTTTTTAAATATTACACTCATCTAATGTAAGTAGTTAATTACAGTGTTTAACCCTTCTTTTTCATTTTGTAGATTTGAAAGGTTTTCGTAAATTTGTAGTGTCAAGGATTTTCATTTCTGAAATATAGGCACCCTAACCAAAATATACAATAAAAGCATGAGAAATTAATGGACCATTTAATACAATTCCCAGTTCGTTTCATATCAGAATCTATTATCGACGATAACTCCTAGTGGTACATGAAACATGCACGAAACCGTGACAGGAAACTAGAATATAGGGTATATCTAACTAGATTTGGAAGTTTCTTGTAAGTGAGAAGTATAACACGTTTTGTGCGTCAGTGTCATTGTCTACTGTTCCTCTAAAGAACAGTATTATGATCAAAAATTCACGTTGGAGCTTTCGGCACCTTAGAAAATAAAGTTTAAAAAAAATGGAATACTACACACGTTTATTACAAATTTTTATAATAGCAAACATTACGCAGTTTAAGTGAATATACAACCAAATCTTCGTGGTCCTGTAGCGAAGGGTCCGGGCTACGAGTTAGACTGGGTAGGCGGTGCAGGTTTGAATCCTACTCAACTCTATAATTCTGACTGAGGTTTTGTTTTGTATGGTTTCCCTTAGTCACACTAAGCATATGCCGAGGCACAAACTTGAATCACGGTTAGCTCTTCGCTTCTCTAACGGACAGAGGACACATTATTGAGAAAAACAAGGGTTGCTTAAAGCCCCACAAAATGTAAATTTTTCTATAAAATCGTAACTGAATACGCCTACATTACTTAAATTATTGAGATATCAAAGAAAAAAAACCCGACAGTAACAGGGAAAATATTTTGATAATTAGTTCCATCGAAAGCTTTCAAATTTGAAGAAAACTCTTTAAATAAGGAGATAGTTTTAATAACATGTTTTGTATACGTCAATAAACAATGCGAAAAGATGGAGCGAAGTACGAAACAAAGCCAAAGAATAATGCCCTTTCATGTTACTTCGAAACAGGCCTGTACAGTTGCCATCAAGTAGAGACTTCTGTCGTTTCACAAGACAAGAAAAAATGACTGGACTCACTTGTTCTCTCCCGTAAAGTTAACATGTTAAGACGTTGCCGGATATTCGATATACACCCTGCACAATGAATCGTTTGAAAGCTATAATGCGCAATCTTAAGTTCTATTTATTATCCTCGAATGAAAAACAAGCAATCATCTTTGACTTATGAGACTCGAGAATAAAGAAAAATAAACAAAATATTTTATGTGGTTAGAATGAGTGCGAATATTATGAAACAGACAGGATGGAAAGACTTCAATCTTGATTTCGACTCTTGCTGCTTAGGTTATTCGTGTACGCATTTTGAATTTGAATTTATTTTAGGACCTACTGGTAGTTATGGTTTTGAAGTTATTAAATTCAGTAATAGAATGTTCTAATTTCGTACACGAATAGGGACCACGGTGGCTCAGTTGGTAGAGCGTCAAACACCGTGTACGTGGGTTTTCTCGGGATGTTCCAGTTTCCTCCCATTTTCTTCATCCTATCATCATCCATACGACCTAAGCCATAGTTGCCTAAAAGCATATACAGTAGAATTGAAATCAGGAACTCCTAATTTGTCGAATTGAAATTCTGCACATTTTGCGCTAAAGTACTATTTAATGCATGTGCAAATAATTATTTTGTTCCAAGAAGTACATGAAACATTCCTTGATCTATATTTGAAATTCTGCACCTGTATAACGGATTTTCCCCGGATATTCAACGAGTACTGCAATTTATTTTGTTAGTGTACAAACTGTTATCTAGTTCACACAATATACACAGTCAAAATCTTGTGCACTGACAGGATGAGTGATTTACAGGCATGTGCTAAATGTACCAAAATGTACAATTTCAAATGTTTAGGGAATAGCAGTGGCTCACCTCTGGTACGTGGGGTCCTCTGTTCGATGCCATGTGAGCTTTGTGGTGGGATGCGCATAGAGTTTCTCGAGGTTCTCCCATTTCTTCCCACTTTTTTATTCAACAATTCTTCCATCGTCTTCTAAAGTTGCCTAAAGGCCTTAAACAAAATACAATTCAAGTGTTGTGCCATGACAGATATAGCCTATAGGCTCCACCGTAAACCATGAAAATGCGTCCAATTAATTTATTTCTGTATAAGTTTACATTCTACGTGATGCAAGGTTGAGTAAGAAATGTTCGTTTATCTACTTAGCTATTGAAGCTATTTGTTTAAATTTTGTCCCCTATTAATTTTGAAATGTTTGGAACTGTATCTCAAGGAGAAATATAACAACATTTCTTCTACAAATGTGTTTGAAATACACAATATTCTACAAAGAAATGGACAAAAGCGGACATAACGCATATTTATTTGACATTCTGTCCTGCTGCAAAAGATTAATCTCTACTTCAAGGTTTTTTGAGACAGCTGAAAAGTTATGTTGAAACAAACATTGACTTTGTCCGACGAAAATCGATCGACCTGTGGAGAAACACGTCAGAAGTGTCTCGAAGGAATAATGGATCACGTACTACAACTACAAGCACGAGTGATGACAAGACGATCGTCCAACGGGGACTAGAAATTGGATCGGGTGCAGCCCATCTCACCTTCACTCTTCTAGTTTCTTCACAAATTATACGTCAGTAGTTTCAGACAAGAGAGAAGACATGTTTGAAAAGAATAAACACGCCTTTAAACGGATCACTCGATTAGTCAAAAGCCCATAGATAAATAAAATACTGATTTCTTTTAAATATTATGTATATTAATAAATTCTTCGTTCAAACAGAGAACAGAAAGGGAACACAATATCTGGTACTGTCATTAAAGAAAGAATTCATATATTAATACAAACTACCGTATTTTATTCCTTTATTCCAAGAGATGCGGAAAGTAAAAATGTTCACCGATCACGACAATGACGTTGATATATGCCATTTGTTATGTTACATATTTTAACAATTTTACAGCGTATTAGCTCTGAAAAATATACATAAAAATGGTCATTACAGTGAATGAGATTCGAACCCGGGACTCTAAGTTGGAGGTTGGATAATCTAATCACTAAACTTAGGGCTATCGTATTTTGAAATGCTAAAAAGACATTTTCTTCGAAAGCAACAAACAGCATCAATTTATTCACAAACACGAAAACATTGTATAAATCACACAATTTATCACCATATAACAATTTATAGTTCATAATTAGTGAGAATCCCATCTGTATAAGCATTAGAGGAATGTAGTTACTTGCGAAAAAGAAAAAAAAAACTGAGTCTTTATAAAACAAAGCTTTATAACATTTTTCTGAACAAATCCAGAATACAGTAGAAATACTTGCATAGACAATTTGACATAGTTCTCAGTAAAATATTATTCTCCATGATATTCCACTAACCTAACCTGACTTGACTTTATAGTATTGACGTCCACCCTATTCTTATGATAGGGTATTCTGGATTGGTCTTTCTATATACAGAAACACAGTACCTCGTTATTTGTTTCCTTCCAACTGCTCCTTGTTCACAGTAGCCTAACCTTACTTTTCTGGAGAACTTATCTTTTTCAACAATTCTTTTTCATTCATCATGTACGCATGGAATTCTTTACAGCTGATGTCCTTGTAATTGTAGTGCACTTGCAAAATTCCTCGAAGTGACTCCACAGACAAACTGTTTCTTTCTCTTATCCACTGACTCAGCATTAGGGAGAAGAGTATTTCTACATTTGCATTGTGGGATGGAATGGCAAAGAAAAACTGAGCAATTTTCAGCAGTTCCGAATGTAAGGAAGAATGTTTGAACTTCTCAAAATACACAGTCCACTTTTTATGAGCTTGAAGGTTAAGAAAATCATGGCCATATTCAAGTTCTTCGCTCACAAATTTCTTGAGGTTGCATACTTGATCAAAACATTTTTCATCATCTACAGGTACACCTCTATCGAAAAGGTAGCAGGTGTGTAAATATGAAACCGGAATTTGTGCACTGACGGCATTAGCTGTCACTGTGGTTACCGTAAAACTGCGTCCTTGGCGCCACTTGCTTATTTTGACTGCTGATAACGATTTGCAACTCACAACAAGACAAGTTTCATGTCATAGTGTTGTGTTTAATAGCGTTGAACATGGCGCAATTTGTACCTACAAACTACGATGTACAGACAGCATTGATTTTTTGTTACCATTTGAAGAATACTGCTGCAGAATCGCATAGCATGCTAGTTGAAGCTTACGGCGGTCATGCTCTTGGTAAGTCACAGTGCTATGAGTGGTTTAAAAAATTTAAAAGTGGCGATTTTGACGTGAGAAACGAAGAACGTGGAAGACCACCAAAAAAGTTTGCAGACAGCGAATTACAAGCTTTGTTGGATGAGGATGACGCTCAAACGCAACAACTCGCGGATCAATTAGATGTGACACGAGAAGCAGTTTCCATACGTTTAAAAGCCATGGGCAAGATTCAGAAGGTGGGAAAATGGGTTTCACATGCATTGACTGAACGACAGCACGAAAACCGAAAAACCATTTGCGAAATTCTGCTCATTTCATTTTCATTTTCAAAGAATTTCTTGATGACTATAGGTGGCCTAGGTTGCGAACGAAAAAGATTTGAGAGCTTGGAATGGATCAATCTGGTTATGCCTGGGAATAACGATAACCATCTTGTCTTGTTATGTGACAACAACTTCTTATATTCAACATCAACAAATTCTGAGAACTCAGACCGGACTGTGTAGATGTTAAAATACTGATAAAATTTGAAGATGATGCCTTTTATATCAAAATCCAATGTGTCTACAGCTTGATGTACAGAATTATTCAAGATGTGTACAGGACACCCCACACCAATTAATGTCTTGTTTCCTAACAATTTCTTCAGTTTTGAGAAAACATTTTTCCCTTTTGCATCCCGGCGTAGAATTCCAAAGATGATATTGCAATCGTCTCCAGTAAATGCTATGCACTTATCAAGCAGCCCTTTACCCTCAAGTGCATTCCTTAAAAAGGAAGAAATAGTGTCTGCAGCCTCATTAGGTTTCTGATCTAGTTCGATTAATTTGGATTGCAAGCCACCAGTTTTCCAATCAAAATACTGAATAATGATTGGGAGGATTTTTACTGAACCATGATTACTGCCGTCAGTGGAAACACCACAATAAGCAATCTCATTATCTTGAATTCTCTTCATGGTACTATCAATAGAATGAGGACCTAGCACAGAGTTTACAATTGCTTTTATTTTCGTTCTTGCAGTATAGCAGTGATTATTTGGTTACAACGTGCTGGTCTAGACTGGCAACAGTGCCCTGGCTGAGTGGGAAACAGCGGTAAGAAAGTAGAGATGTGACAAAAGCTCCTGCCAAAAAAAAATATTAGTGCCGACGTAGTATCACAAGTGATTATATATTATTAATAATAATAAGTGAACTTCGAAGCGTCGTGCAGAATTATAGACGATACATACATTAGCGGACACATGAGGTAAAGTAGAAATAAGGCAGTGAAAAGTATGCCCAGAACATTCTACGCGCAAGCAATGGCAGGAATGGAAATTCTGTAAAATATTTCAGTGGTGCTTCAAATAAAAAGATTGTGTGCGTAATAGTTGCCTTAACAATCCTTTTGTTCATTATAAATGTTATATTCTAACCTCCATCGCCGAGTCACTCTACGTGAATGAGAACCGAGGAAGACTATGCTCGAGATACGTCTAATACAGTTATAGTGGTGCCGAAACCCGGGAGGGCTGGCATTTACATTGAGAGTGGATTCAGCTTATTTGGTCTGTTTGTACGAGTAAAAAAAATAGAGCACAAGAACTATAACTGCATTAGACGTATCTCGAGCATAGTCTTCCTCGGTTCTCATTCACGTAGAGTGACTCGGCGATGAAGGTTAGAATATAACATTTATAATGAACAAAAGGATTGTTAATTCAACTATTACGCACACAATCTTTTTATTTGAAGCACCACTGAAATACTTTACAGAATTTCTATTCCTGCCATTGCTTGCGCGTAGAATGTTCTGGGTATACATTTCACTGCCTTATTTCTACCTTACCTCATGTGTCCGCTAATGCATATCGTCTATAATTCTGCATTTCGAAGTTCACTTATTATTATTAATAATATATAATCACTTGTGATACTACGTCGGCACTAATTTTATTTTTGGCAGGAGCTTTTGTCACATCTCTACTTTCTTACCGCTGTTTCCCACTAAGCCAGGGCACTGTTGCCAGTCTAGACCAGCACGTTGTAACCAAATAATAACTAAATAATCACTGCTATAGCAGTTAAGAACTTTCTAGCTACATTGGAACCAGGAAATGATGATTTTATCAAGCTTGATGTGCAGTCCATCACTTTATAACTGCTGTGATTCTTAACAGTATCAAACGCGAAAGAACCTTCAGCAGCACTTACTTTATCTTCATGTTTACTGTCAGGTTTCGTGAAAAACTTAGTTTTGTGAATGAAGCTTCGCCTCTGATTGCTCTTTTGTGCTTTTCGCACTCCACATGTGCTTGCAAGTCTAGCCCTCCTTTGTTTGCCACAGACACATATGTACCGGGTTTACAAATCATACACTCGCCTTCAAAATCGTCTCTACCACGTCTAAAACGTTAATACTTTTGTTGTAACTCATTAGTAAACTTGCACTTTCTTTCAGGCATATTAGTAGTTTACACCTGTTCGCAAACTCTAACGTGCACTTCGAAACACGAACAAACGAATGACGCGGAAATCACATGGACCGGAACCTGAAACTGTAACAACAAACGACTAACGTTTAGCGCATCGCCCAGTACTGCCAACATCAGACGTTTAATGATTCGAAAAGTTGTAACTCCATGATCTCTGACCTATGATGATTGGATAAAAGTAAAAACCCGGACATTTGAACAGAAAGTAAAAACCCACCCCGACGCAAATTTCAGGGTTCGAAAAGAGAACATGTTCAGGAAAACCAGCACGTATCGTAGCCCTACTAAACTACCAAGCGTCGAACTTTATGCATATACGTAAGCACTCCTCGTTCCTGAGCTGAACCAGCTACTTATTTAGTGTTGACATCAAGGTACTCTACTTCATGGAGATGTTTTTGGGGGGCTATTAATGCAAATTGTGCAGTGTGAATAAATGAATTGGTGACAAATTCTTCATATGCACAGAAAAATGATCGTGCCGTGCTAATTTAGTGATTTGAATACCCATTTGGCAACTGAGAGCGTCAAGTTCGACTACCTGTCACTGTAAACGAACAAATTTTCATGTGTATTTTTCAGTTAGCCACCACACACAAGGTTTTTGTGTAAAGCCAAAGGTAAAAGCATCTTACATATTTTAAAAAAATTACATAAAACTAATTAGTGGATGAAATGTCTTTACTTCGGGGTATACATTTCTCATGTTAACAATATATTATTTTAAATGTTCAATAATATACGTGTTGCACAGTTGTGTAGTGTAAATACACAAAAGTGAGAGCTAACCAACAAAAATTCATGTGTCTGTGTATGGCCTTCGGTACGACTGTCTCACCGGTACAAAGTACCCGAGAATTTTCGCTACTAAACACCAGACCAGCGTAGCGAGTAAATCAGGAAAATGAGTGGATAATTTCAGGTAGTTAACTGTTTTCGGAAGGTTTGCATTGCGTATAAAACTAACAGATGAACATAAATTACGTGTGTTTAAAAATAAAGCTTTAAGAACTATATATACGGACCAAAACAGGACGAGACGATCGGAGAATGAAGGAGATTGCATAATGAAGAATTACAGTGACTAAGATTCTCTCGATGTAAGAATAATGAAATCGCGACGCCTAAGATGGGCAGGTCATGCAGTATAGATGGAGGAAAACGAAGATTATGTTCTATCGTGGTTGGTAAGTCGAAAGGGAAGAGACCGCCATGAAGACATAGACGTCGTTGGGAGAACAATATTATTATATATCTTTGTGTATTGTTTATTGCCCTTTTTAAAGGCGGTTAACATCGGATATCAATTAATTACCAGTAATATAAATTAACCAAGAGGGTAGTGTAGTGGATTGCATACAATGAAAAAAACAAGTGTTTCTATTTTGCGGATTTTTCTTTTATTGTTCCGCCTATCAAAGTATATGTAATTAATTTCACACAAAAGTTCTGTGTATATCAGTTTCACAAGAATGCTTCGCGCAGAGACCATGCCGTCTCACACAAAGAATACTTCCAGTGCTAATTATGATTGGTTTTGAATTCGATTATGAGAACAGTCACCAATAGAAATGATTAAGTAAAAAACTTGAAAGAAACTAAAAAGTGGCAAATATGCCTGAATTAAACTTTCACGAACAATATCATCCTTGGTGCAGCTCTAAGGTTTGGTTGGAGTCTCAATCACTGTTTCGTTCTCTCTCTCTAGTGTTCTTTAGAAAGGTGTTATATACTCAACTACCTGGTCCTGGGTCACGTAGAAATACACTTAGCAAGCTTCATTAAAGTCCAATTACCAGTGTCTACGCAAATAATTATATGAAATCACGTATAGCCCTTTGCGTCACACTGGGTCGTTAACATTCCAAGATATATTTTATTCTTCACTAAATGCACACAAAATTACTTTTGAATAGTTCTGCACTTAGGAAACGAAGATATATTCTCAGAATTTCCATCGGAGTTCTATAATTCACTGATTTAAGAAGTGAAACTTCACAGTAAGATGAATCCAGTAATAAAATGCATAAATTTAAACACTAATCAAAATTAAATGCATTATTCGAGAGGTAGATGAAAATTGGCTCAATCTTGCCCGGGATAGACTCCTATGGCGAACGTTTGTTACTGCGGCGATGAACTTGCGAGTTTCTTAAGCCATAGAGTGAGTGAGTTTAATAAAGAAGAGAAAATATTTTTAACCTGACTTTTCTAACTTATGTTCATACATTTTGTGAATGTTTAAAGCATGTAGTTTTTTCATTGTGTGGAACCTGACTCTACCTACCTAACCTACTGCAGTGAAT
This sequence comes from Lepisma saccharinum, assembly GCA_022664845.1. Classification (NCBI taxonomy): domain Eukaryota; kingdom Metazoa; phylum Arthropoda; class Insecta; order Zygentoma; family Lepismatidae; genus Lepisma; species Lepisma saccharinum. The sequence continues at coordinate 19,040 of JAGDQP010022396.1, forward strand.
TTGGAATATCAAGAAAAAACACAGCATTTTTCGAAAGCAGAAAAGATAAAAACAATGATCTTCCTAAAAAAATAATAAAAATGTTGACCTGGGCGGGAACGGAACCGGGTACTAACACATCAGCCCGATACGGTACTCATATATCTACGAAGCCACCTGCAGGCTATCGATTTGAGAGATCTTTATGTACTTATTTCGTGAAACAGCTAACATATGGCTGTGAAAATGCGGAGGAAGCATCCGGTGCTATGCAACAGCGGGACAGCTTACTGTATAGGATATTCTTGGGTTTGAAATGAAACGATCTTTAGCAGGTTTCCTTTCCTATTCTGCTACTAAGTTTGCTATCCATTTCTCCAAATATTAATACCGAGACGCCGTAGCTCAGTCGTAGAGAGTTGGCGTAGCATTCGGGAGGTCATGGATTCGATCCCAGCGGCCGACCATTATAACTACGGCTTTTCCAGGGTTTTCCCTTAGTCACACCAGGCAAATGCCGCGATGGCACCTTCAAGATAGGACAACACCTTCCCGAATCATTTTTCCTCCCCTATCCCGGCATAAGCCTTAGATGCCTTAAGGCCATAAACATTTAAAAAAAATCCAAATATTAGACTAAAGTATGTCCTGTAACTTTACGAAACGTGACTAGAAGTCCGAATATATTCCATTGGTAAGCGAACCACAGTGCGCGTGCGCGCATCCAACTCATTTAATCTAATAGAAAGCATTATCTTAAGATCAAATCCTAAGATTTAGTTTCGAATGGCCTACCTCCAGCTGAAATTTTATCAGGCAAATGTTGAAATTCGCAGAAATGGAGTCACGACATACGGCAGAATCTGTATAAATACAGTATTCCCTCTCAAATTTTGACACACACAGAATAGAGATTTCGTTTCGATTTTTAAATGTGTAATTTTACGTTATGAATCTTGTATGATCTTTGTTCATATCTATAATATTCTCTCTTTACTCTCTTGATATCTCCAAAGATCAAAGAAGCGAGAACTGATAAATACGGTTACAAATTGGAGTGGAATTATTGACGTTTCTGCCTCCTAATCCGAAGGTGTTGATTTGAACACCAGTAGCTCAACTTAAGTTTATTCAAATTTGCCTATTCTAATAGATAACTGAAATAATACATCAAAAACAAAAACAGCTTTCTCCATTCTACTGCCTGCCGAACAATTTAAAATATATAGTGGATTAAGGGAGAATGACACACATTTTGGTCTAGGAGCCATTACGGAGTAATTAAAAGAAACAGAAAAGCAAATTTTGTATGCTGAACATTCATGTTCATACTGATGGAAGTACATCAAGCCAAATGTATACACAACGGATATATGGGCCTTTAAACTGCCATCAAAATAGGTATCTTACCCAACACATCAGTGTAAGATGCCTAATACATTTTCATTGATATATATATAACCATAATAATAAAATTAAAATGTGAAATTTCATGTCTCCATTATCTATAATACGATTAAACTACATGACTAAATATCGATATAATCCACTACTTCAGAAAATATCTGTTACAATGTCCACCTTGACTACATCTGCTTGAAAGTGCAGATTTCTGTCTTATATGATAACGGAACATACATCTATTTAATGCAGAAATGATTACCTTTTGTGTGAAATAAAAAAGTTATTTAACGTATAGAAGAACATGTACATTCTATTAAACATGTACACTCAATCAATCATAAAATGACCGGTTTCTTTCAAGTCTAAATTACAAAATAAAATGTGTTCCGCTCCGTACTGTTTCTGAAACTTTTAACAAATTATACAACATGGTTTTCATATGTATAAAATCTAACAAAATAGTCAATGGAAGATTAGCTCACAGATGCACGAAACACGGTCACTCAAACAAAAATCAGTTTTATGTAACTTTTTCTTTGCTTTTATTTCAGTAAGAGTTTAGCTTGAGTTCTGTCTACCTTGATATCTCTCGTGGCCATGCGTGCTGCATCACGTTACTGCTTTCCCCTTTTCTTCCATAAAGCTGGCGACGCGAGTTCGAATCTCGAAGTGTGCTATTCTTTTCTCACAGAACTCAGTCATCTATGTTCGTATTGCATGGACGTATTAATTTTATTCCTGTCAAATGCAGAGAAATCTGACAACGATTACCATTACTTTAATAAGGGTTAACCATTTCAAGGTTTAGTTCAATAATTGTATCAATAGTTCTAATAGTCAAATCAAAATGTTTAGAAAGGAGCAATTAATCGAGGTCATATTCGCTGACGTCAAACTTGAGGTCAATGACCCTCTACCTGCTTTAATTTGGTGCTTTACTGTAATTTAATCGCTTGCATGATTTCTTAAAATGAAGAAGGCTAACGAAATGAAAAGGGCCTGCCAATGTTAAACACCAAATTAGAAACGACTGGATAAATCGAGATCGCTAAACCCAAATTTGAAGTCTGTTTCTTTGTATGTGTTTTCGTTTCGGCGCTAGCCTCCATTACAGATGGAGGAATCAAAATTAAGAGGTCCAATATTTTAAGGTAGCTAACAGATTGTACATACCAGACGGACAGGAGAAATTATTAACGGAGCTCTCTTGTTCTCGCTCGATCTAAATCCACATTGTTCTCACCTAAGAATATCACTGGTTTCTTGATTTGTGGTAAATTATACTATTTTAGAATTGCATTTCTTTAGGTAAACTTTTATCAGGCCGTATTGAATGAACTAAGAAGCACTTTCTTAGTAGCAGAATTCTGGTTCCAAACTACGAGCTATGCTAACTGCATTCCTCATACTTTCTAAGAGAAGTTAGAGTTTTATAACAGGTTGGTGTATATTATTTCCCCCAAATGCATCTAATCAAACGAAATTTTTTACGATTTGGAAAGAAAATTATATTGGCGTAGCTGGAAAGCGAACCTAGGATTCTCAGTGTAGAAAGTGCACCTAGCTAATATAGCTAATAACCTGGCCAGCAATCTGTTGTTATCCAACGATCCAGCACATCAGCTTATTCTTATTGCCTGTTTGCTTACACACTCATTTTGCTTATTTGTGTTTTCCCCGTTTTTTCTGAATAAGATTGTGTACCATCCTATTACGATTGATTAAAACATTTACAGAAAAAAATGACATCTATTTACAAAGTAGTTCTGTAAACATTTCATGCATCTGCCAAAAGAGGTTGAAAATGAGGGATAAAAAATGTCACTGCGTGTGTGTTTGTTTGTTGTGTATGTTTCCGCCTCCTAATATTAGAACCACAGAACGGGATTCTCGAAACAGCGAATATTTCAATATAGCTTCTCACCCCTACATTCAATGTCCAGGAAGATGATATAGTCACGGAAAAAAGTATTACAGGGACAAGCATTTCGTTTTTTTTTTAATTTAGCTCACAGATAGGCACTCATAGCTTAAACCTTTCCCTTGCAATCCCTTAGACATATCACGACTTAGGCATAGCTGAATGCCTGGCCCATATAAGGTAAATGAAAAAACAGAAAAACACTAAATGTTAAGTTCCCGAAATAATTTTTGGGTTACTTTACGCCGAGGGATATTATCCCTTAGGCATGCGAAAGACTTTAGACCCCACAGTATCTGTTTCGCCAGTAAATAAAAGTTAAATAACTGAATAAATACTCCCAGAGAGTACGCAATAAATATAGGCTCTACACTAGAGAATGGGAGGTATATTCCCACTATATGCCAGCATTATTCATGCCTGGATAATTTCTATACATGGAGTATACATTTTATATGTCAATGTCCGCCTTGGGAAGACTTTAGGAATATTGTTAACTTATATATTTTAATACTTTAATATATAACAATTATATTTTAACTTTCTGCTACTACTACACTTGTTATCCTTATAGCGTTAAAATACAAGATTTTGCAGTGCAAGGTGCACCTTTCTCTAATGTTCATGGTTATTTTTATTCTATGGGAATATGTTAGAAATATTCCCTGTATTTTTTTTCTTCATGATACCAAGCATTCTAATCCTGGGGAAAGTCCCGGCACATTTCTAATTACCCAGGAACACTTCCACATTATTAGGAATTAAAATGCAATAATCCTGGAATATGCTTATTGCGAGGGACTCATTTTGAACGCGTGCAAAGAATGAGAAACAAAGTAGTTTAAAAACACGTAAATATTCGTATCATAGAACTTTTAATTTTTCCTCTGGGAAATACATTTTAAGATAAAAACAAATCCCAGAAAAATATATTTTTTAAATGTTGAAATACTATTTCTGCCACTTTATAGTTCCTTACGTATATATTTTCTTCGCATTTCTGAAGGTAAAGAGCTATTCTTAAAAAGGAACCACGAATACGGCGCAGAATGTTTTTGTGAATATAGTTATGCCAGTTGCAAAGCAACTGTGCTGCTTCAGAGCATCTGTATATATACAGCCAGACTGGTAGTCATAGCGTGTAAGCGAAGAGTATTCTATATATATATACAATATATATAATAATACACAGCCATATTCAATCCACTACTGGATGAGGCCTCTCCCGGAGGAAGGAGGTGGTCTACTGCTCCCACGCTGACCAGACGTGTTGGGAG
>JAGDQP010022397.1:9505-30469 GCA_022664845.1 Lepisma saccharinum
ATGCCCAAATGTTGGTTTAACATACTCCATCCTCTAGCGGAGAATTATAAAACAAATTTTGAACGAATTGAAAATAATGTAAAAAGACTCCATAATGAACTAAAAGTTACTAGTTACTAAAAGACAATGTCACTGTAATCTAACTTACTTATCTCTATTTTTTCTACCAAATTTTAAGTATTGTTGTAACTGTTACGTCTGCACTTTGTAACGTGTATTGATTGATCTTTATAACCATTGTTGCAAGGTAGTCTGCACTACGAATAGGCAGAAAACTTTAGAATTCTTCCTTGATGCAACTAACTTTTTTAAGCCTATACAAGTTTTAACAAAGCCTACCTGGAAACATTGTAAAAAGCAAGCTGGATAAATTTTACTCGGATCTAATTGAGCTTCTTCAGGTGCTTACAAGTTCCAATACATACAAAGACTGAAACTAGTTACTCATAACTTTGTGTATACATTTAACTATGAGTCATGCAAACTTTGTATGCTAAGAATTTATGGAGAGAAATTACATATTAAGCATTTATATTCGGGAAATTCTATCCCCTCATGTGTGTGTTCAGGTACTGCCCTGATTTTAATGGATGAAAGAATGCTCTTCTAGTTCTAATAAATGTTTCTATTCATTCTTAGACGTTTAAAATTGGTTAATTATGACTAATGAACTTCTAGAACTAAATTTTATTTGTGTGAGATACAACACTTAAATTTGTTCTTTTGCTTTAGTTTCCAGCTTCCTATCGACGGAGCTCCTAGAAAACCCAGTGATGGCACAAAAATGGCTTCTCGTCCCAAAAGAGGAAGCTCTCTCAAGCAGGTAATGTTTCGAAATACTTTTATTAATTAAAAACATTTTTTTTTATCTATTTACTAGCTGATTGTTGGTGCGGGGCGAATCAAGATTTTCCCCCCATAACCCCCTGGGGGCTGCGCCCCATTTTGAATCCAAGATGGTGACTTTTTTTTTTCAAACGTTTTAATATTTTCTAAAACTATTCTTGATAATATATCTTCGTACCAAATTTCATTCCTATAGCTCGAACGTTGTGGAAAATGATTCTTTGGTGGCCATTTTGAATCCAAGATTGTAACTGATACGATAACTTCCCAAACGGGCCTAATTTCTGATCATGTGGGGAAAATAATTGCAATCGGTCAAGCAGTTTTGGCGTGGTGATGACACTTTAACATTCATTTTTATATAGAGATATTAATGAACATCTAAACAGACTGAGTTGAAGCGACACCTAATTAACTGGACTTGATGAACTGTTGTTGGTACTGCAGTCTATTTAACACTTGTAATTTTCCTTTAATTGCTTTGAACATAGTGTACATGTCTTCTTGACCCTTCCAGGCTTCCACTCCACGCCTTCCACCTCCCTTCAGTATAACAATTAAGATTTTACAGTTGCTATTAATTTTTCTTCAAATCAATTCTACATGCCTTTCTTCTTTCTTTGCCGGCTATGAAAGTCGCCGCTAGAGTAGTAAAGCTGGTTCCGAAAATTGAGATAGCCGTTAAACCGGTATATCCCCTTCAAGACAATGAGGTTAAATGCATTTCACGCTCATGTATTGTTTTTGTCATGTTTTTTTTAAATAATTTATTTTTTAAATTTAATTTATTCCCTATGTGATTTGCACGTGCCGTGAACGGCGCATGGAGTGTAAGGAGGTAGCGCTGCACATATTCTCGACCTACGGAATGAACTGAGGTGGGGGGGGGCGGTCAGTCCCACGCTCGACCGCCTATGCCTCCCAAGGTTCCCAGGAATACTAAAGACACTGGTACTCAATTCGATTGGAGACTGAGTGCATCACAGAGCGCCAGGCATGGGAACACTGAGAGAAAGTCTTTAATGTTCTGATTGGGATTTAAACCCCGGGTCGCCCGATTCGTAGTTAGACGTTCTACCGCCTGAGCCACGACGACTCAGTTTTTGTCATGTTGCTTATTGTAAGTCAAATTTGCTAGTAACATGTTTTAAGTCAAAAGTGAAACTTTTCTAATATTTTTAATTTGTTTTGTAGGTGATGGTGGCTTTGATAGCCAACATAGGCACTATCAACACAGGAATGACGTTTGGGTTCTCCGCTGTTGCAATTCCACAGCTGCGCGAAGCAAACAGCACTATTCCTTTGGACGATGACGCAGCTTCGTGGATAGGTAAGACATGTTAATGAAAATTTACATGAAGATTGTACAGTTATGCACTATTTTGCGTCCTAACCACTGTTTTGACGATAAAAAACCATATGAACTGGTGATCAATAAAATAAGATAAGTTTGTTTTACTTGCCAGGAAAACATCACATTAAGAAATAGAAAGGCCAAGCTTTCATAGTCACACAATGCCTCCTTTGTCAAAGGAAAGGAAATGTATGGTGTGAAGATAGCATGTGGTATAAAAAGAAATAGCTGTTCTTGTTGGCCGAAGGTTAGCTCGCTTGCTTCCTACGATCGTAGTCATGGTATTTGTCATTTCTGGAGTTACTATAATATGCCCACAAATATCCTAATATATCAATAGAGGTATCAGTGCCAAGTAATCTTATATCACTCTCATTTAGATCAATAACCTTTTCGGGACGGGCGTAAGCCGTAGTGCTGTTACCGCCCATACAATTAATTCTATCATATCTTATCAATAACCTTTCTGGGAAGTATCTAAATTCGATCCCAATATCTTAAATATTCGTTAAAAAATAAACATATTACCTTCCAGAACTTCAGTATTTCATTACAATATATCATCTATAATAACTTTTCAACAGATATCAATAATAGTGTAGAATTACTTCTACCGTATCACATATGTAAATTTCTAATCCTGAGATGTCCACACATCTCAATATCCGACTATTCGTATTTTGTCACACGAAAGTTTCCTAACTTTCATATCCAACAATTTACATAGAAGTATATTGTAAAACCAGAACTAGTCTGTCCATGCAATTTCGTGTAACGATTGTTCGTTCTTTGAATATACATAAGCCAGTTCGTCTATAAAAATAACTAGTTTTTACACTAATTAGTATTGTTTCGTGGCGGTCCATTGAACGAAGTGGTTTGGAGCTTATATTACCAAATAAACTGTACGTTCTGTCTTTAGAAGCTCATCAGCTCGTTTAGAATGTTAATAACAATTCACTCATTTACGATTTTTTTTTTTAATTACTACTATTTTAAAGCTACATGCTACCTTGATAAAACATCTTTCCTTTTCCTTGAGAAAGGATGCATTTGTTCTCTTTCTGAGAGCTTGGTCCTTGATAAATTTTGATAAACCGAGTGGTGGTTCATTTTCGTAACTATTACTTCTACTCTTCCTGATTATACTAGTGCATTGGTTTTAAAATCTGCAAACTTCCATGCCCCGGGCGAGGTTTGAACCCGCAACCTCGTAGACCATACTCTGTCCACATAACTATCGAGGCATTTCATTTCTTACCATTAGGTTTCCCTACGCTATCGTTCTAGTAAATAAAATATGTTTCAACCCTCTCCACGCATGAAGTACTTAGATGATTCAAAATTACATACGTTGATTCAATCTCTGTTGAGTCGGTGTGAAGTAACACTGTTGAAAACTAAATACTAAATGTTGACATTTCTGTCCTAACTAGAATCTTTGTAAAAACTAAAAACTCAAAAGGGGGGAAAAAACTATTACCTAAAGATCATTCCATTTTAGGCTTCAGCACCAAGCCTTATGCGCCCGCTCTGTTAGTCTATCGACTAGCTCAAACTCGTATAGATGATAAACATTGTAGGGCCGGCTCCAGAGATAGGGGGCAATTTATATCTTTGGAATTACTAGGGCTAGAAAGGTGGTTGCGGGGTCGTTGGAAAAGTCTCTGCAAGACTAGTTTAAACCTGTATCATTCATCCAGATTGCAGGAGGAGTTCCATAATTTTGGCGGGTTCAATTTTGGAACTATTAGGGCTAGGAAGGTGGTTGAGGAGTCGTTGGAAAGGTCTCGGCAAGAAGAGTTAAATCTCATATCATTCACTCAGATTGCACGGGCGGCTCCCGAGTTTCGAGGGGGTAATGTTCATCTTTAGAAAAACTAAGGCTAGGAAAGTGGTTGATGCATCGTTGGAAAGGTCTAGCCGACATCTTTTGAGTGCAACATTAGTCACATAAAAAGGATACTCGCTGTTGAAGCCTGGCGGTAGCTTATGTGCACAGTTCCCCACTGGGTTCCGCCTCACTTGTTTGAATATTTAGACAGTTGCAGGATGAAGAGTCGCCAAGGGCTGGGATGGTACAACAGCAATTTATCTTGATTAATACCACTACTGCTTTCTTCGAGTTTCTCCTTTTCTGTCCTCGTCATGTTATCTCTTTCTTATTTGTCTGCGTTCCTTCTTCGTCCTGAAACCTCATCTACTCATTCATGGTTTCTGCTATGAAAATTCTTGTAAAAATACCCAACTCTTCTATCTCTTCTCTCATCTTCGTAACCTTTATTTTCCTAACTTCCTTTGTCTCTTTATCTCATTTAATATCAGCTCTTTCTATAGCTTCTTACTGATTTTATCCCTTTCGTTTCTACTCGCATTCTTTCGGTGTTACCTCTTCTAGATGCTTCCTCAGGAATGTGTTCTTCCTTCATCTCCTTCCTTTTCTCATTCTTTCATTTGCTAATTTTCCTTCTCAGCTTTCTATTTACGTGTCTAATTTCGCTGAAACCAAGTGTGCTGGAGGCTGAAACGTCTGTCTGAAGAGTATTTTTCTTAAAAATAAAAAAATTGATTTGAGACTTATTGATAACGTAAATATAAGTAATTGTTGAATTTAGTTTTGTGTGTAATGAATTCATTTATTGAAACTTTCTTTTCTGACATGGGTATAGAAATATTACACGCCGCGTATGGTATCCTAGATATTATTGTTTATATAACTTGAGGCAGTCACGTAATTATCTACCGTTGAGACAAGCGGGAGTGGTGGGGAAAGTCAACTACAGTGGTGAGTGCCATCTCATAAATGTATTTACTTATATTTTTCTTATTTATTCAAATTACCATGGCTCTGAATAGTGATAGAACCTGTCCTTAGAAGCTACTTGTTCGATTAGGATAAAACTCAGTGAAACTAGTGTTCATTCTCCGGAAAATACAGTAGTTGGAAGCCATAGAGATGTCACATCTGAAGTGTTGGTTACACTGCAACTGAGCGTAGTATTAAAAGCTAAATTTCTTTGCTCGGCAGTCCGTATAAGACCTAAGCCTATGTGATTGTCGTTCAAAGTATCACCAGTGACTGATTTACACCCAAGAATTTATCTCCCCTTTTGTCCTTAATATGTAGTCAGGGCTCAAAAAGTACTTGGAATAAGTCACCGATAATGTTCGAGAATTTGATCCTGTAAGTGTGTGTCTACTTGACACAATAAAAATAAATCCATTATGAAAAATAAAATAGCCCTCGTCGGTACAAATTTAACACAAACAACACACAGTACAAAATGATTTCTACAATACTCTGCTGCTTGCCTGTAGCCTGCTAGCTGCTAAACTCTTTGACAAGCTAAATTTGCAGTGACGTCACTGACTACACAATGTTTCCCCCCCCCCCTCCTTTTTTGTGAATAATTCAATAGAAAATAATGATAAATTGATGATAAAATGGTTCATACTAATGTTCAATGTATTGGTCCTCAATTCTTGATTTTATTGTCTTATAACTAAGTTTTAAGTTTATATTCTAAAGTTCAGTAGTGGCAAATGAAATTATTATTGCGAGCGAGTACTTAAAAAGTATGTATTCAATTTATGGCCGGGACGGGCGTAAGCCATAGCTGTTACCGCCCATACAATTCATTTTATCTTTTATCAATTTATGGCATTCAAAAACATGATACGAGTATGGTATCAATTGCAGCAGGTACTTTGCAAATAGGAATTTTAATAAAAGCATATTTTTAAATATTTGTGTGAAGTTTTCTCAAGAACATGGGACACACTATACAATCGCTTGGATCCAGACATAAGAAATTATCAGCTAAGTGTTGCAAATGTTATTATTTTTCTAACAATTTCTTACAATTTCGTCAGTATTTTATATCATTTGTATACAGTTAGCTGCTATGTTTAATTTACTCTATTAATACTAATTACGTGCAGGGAAGTATCAACAGGCAAGTTTCATTATTGAATATTAAATAACCATGAAAACATTATCGGTACAAATTAGGATAGTTGGAGCTATCGCTATTACGTCACTGTCAACTAGGTTGTCAAACTGCTTAGACGGCTACATTCAATGTTGTCAACAATCATGGTAAAATTATTGGCCATTTACCTTAAAATTATCTGAATTGTGTTTTAAAATTTTGCCCTGCTCTCTCTGGCTTTTAAGACCAGAGTCCACTACTTCATCCAGGTAGCTTTCCAGTTGACATCATGATTGTTTACAATAATGTTGAAATTTTATTGGAAAATTATCGAGTTTTATTTTTTCCCCTTCTTTTTCAGCAAGTTTCTCTTCTATAACGACTCCTATTGGATGTTTGATGAGTGGATTTATAATGGACTCCATCGGTCGTCGAAATACACTAATTCTTCTGGAGATCCCAGTGATTGTTGGCTGGTTGTTGATTGCATCAGCCACCAATTTAAGTATGATCTATTGTGGTCGTCTTCTTGTGGGCTTTGGTTCAGGTCTTGTCACAGCTCCGAGCAGAGTATATACAGGTGAAGTTACCCAACCACATCTAAGAGGAATGCTTGGTGCTCTTGCGTCTGTTGGCGTATCATTTGGAGTGTTCCTGGAGTACATTTTGGGAACGGTTTTCAAGTGGAATATTCTTTGTGCGATTAACGCCTGTGTACCATTGTTAGCGTTTTTATTAATGTTACCAATGCCAGAAACACCAGGTTGGCTTTTATCCAAGAACAGGAGAGAGGAGGCGAAGAAATCTCTTTCTAGGCTGCGTGGAAACTCTTGTAATATTGATCTAGAACTAGAAACCCTTGCTCAATTTACCCAGAAGAATGTGGTAGCTAAACAAAGCATACGGGATATGTTGAGAACTTTGGTTAAACCATACGCTATTAAACCTTTTATTCTAATGTTCTTGTACTTTCTTATATACCAGTTCTCTGGTGTTAATCCAATAACATTTTACGCTGTTGATATCTTCCAGCAGTCCGGTACAGATATCAATAAGTACACAGCAACTGTGATCTTGGGTTCCGTCCGTTTAGTGTTGACTTTGGTTGCGTGTGTGCTGATGAGAAAATGTGGTCGACGGGTGCTAACTGTAGTATCAGGAACAGGTTGTGCCATAGCTATGTTAGGACTGGGCACTTATATGTATCTGGGTGAACTGTGGACAATGAATGGTGAACCTCTTAAAGCAAGATGGATTCCACTTGCTTGTATTTTGTTTTACATTGCTGTCTGTACTATTGGGTTTCTGGTAGTACCATGGGTTATGATCGGTGAAGTATATCCTACTCAAGTGCGTGGAATTATGGGAGGTATTACTGTGTGTTTTGCTCATCTATTTGTTTTCACGGTTGTTAAGACATATCCTTACCTAATAAAATTACTGAATACTTACGGGACCTTCTGGTTGTATGGATGTATATCCCTTATGGGGACAGTTTTACTATATAGTTACCTTCCCGAAACAAGAGGAAGAACTTTACAAGAAATCGAGGATTACTTCTCAGGTAGACTCGAGAAACTTGGTTCTAATGTTACTAGTAATGAACCAACAAACTGTGAAAAGAAAAAAGTACCTGTTTAAACGTAGTGTCATTTTTCTGTAGTAACGAGGTTAGAATGACTTGATAATTTTTGTTACATTTTCTACGTTGAATTATTGTGTAGATGTATGTGTGTGTACATATAGTTCAAAATGTTTTTACATAGTGAATTGGTATAGTGAGCACAAAATGCTAACTTGAGCATCTATGTCTACCACTCACCATAAGCTTTAAATAATTAGTTTTTAACTTGTATTAAGAAATACTTTTATTTATTTTTTAGATAAATTCTATGTAATTGGGTGCGATGTGGAAAAGAAGCGAAGGTTTAGAAGGATATGTAAATCTTTTTATGAAAGTTTTGAATGTTGATTGAACAAGACACTGCATTCTTTACAACTCTCGAAAGAAGCTACATTGTAGAATATACCATTAAAAGCTAATAATCGTCCCATTTGTTAACACTTACTAATGAAACCGGTTTAAATTAAGGTGACCAAATATTTTATTTATTGGATTCAGTCATTTAGGTTGCATTCTTAAACGTCTACAATTAATAAAAGCTACATAAATCATTTTACACATGTCTTTGGCTAGAATTACTTACCAAAGTAGAGTTGCCAGGTTTCTAGAATGTCAATACGAGACAGGTCACTACAGTTAATTCAAGAAAACTCTCAGAAATGTATTATTGAATTTTAAGCATATAAATTATAATTAACAAACTGGTTTACATTTAAGTTCGCATACACTGTGAGTTTTACTTCTCATTTTTAAAATCTTAAAATCAGTAACATTTTGTTTTCACTTTTAGCACTTGCCAGTAATGCTGCCTCTCCCTTAAATCATGAAATTCCTGACAATTACGATTAAAATTAAGTGATATTTGAATTTCTAACTTTTATTTTTATTACTATCATATCTCCATTTGTTTTAAAGAAATGAAAAGAAAGGGGGAAAGAAATTCTTCATAAAAATCATCGAAATTAAGAGTTGAAGAAATTTTGGTGAATCTCAAAACGAGTGTTTAAAGTGGATGGGGGTATTCTTACCGGAACGGTATTTTTATTGACAAAAAATAGTCACTATTGCAATTCCTTGTAGGATTTCTATACACGCATTTGTTCCGAAACCCCCAATAATTATTAATAGCTGTTACTACTACTATTACCTCCACCCCGGCTCGAACCCCGGTCGTGTTGTACATTTTTCGTTGAAGTCCATACACTAGAGCTTGAAAAAACAAAGTGCTTGCATTTATTGTGATCCTCTCATCCATTACTGCTTTGAAGAACATAGTTTGACGGGCAAACAAGCAAGTTTCTATAGTGATCTAGAATATGTTTTGACGCTCGTCACCGTATCAGTATATTTTGCTATTAATTTGTGAGCTTCAGGAAGGGATAGATTGCTACAATAAGTTAATTTCTTCGTAAGTCTCTCACATAAGAGCAAGGTTTTCCACAAAACCTGTAATTATTTATCTGGAAAATATTTTCACACTAAAAGTGAGGGAGAAGAACGCTTTTAATTCACATTTCAACATGACGTGTGGCTACGCTTTATTTAATTTCAGATCAAAAATTATTTATTCTTATAGGAACATTGTTCCGGTTCTATATATTTTTACAGCAACGCCGGTCCGGTCCGTTCCGACTCCCTTTAAACACTGCAGTCAAAGTATATAATTTCTTCAAAATAGGAAAATTCAGTATTCCAAATGTAAAGTCCCTAGTTTCTTAAAATTAGCATAAATGGAATCTTAAAATGACTGCAGTGATACTAAGCAAATTAAATTTCACAGGAACGAGTGAAGTGCGTAATCGGTAAATAGATATTTGGATTCACGACATGTTTAAATACGGGGTGGGAAAAGGCGTATGCTGTTAAAACGGGAAAGCATTTCTCACCTTGACATTCGGGAAATCCCGTAACCTGGCAATCCTATAATCCAGAGGTGCATAGATAGAGATATCTATGTGATAACAAAATAAGCTTTCACAACTGATTTAAAATGCTGGTTAGATAAACCTAGATTCTCATTCATCCAAATCAAAATCTTTTTGCTTAACTCTGAAACCAACATTGAGATAAAGGAAAAAAACTAATCATGTGGTGCACTACAAGAACAAGACTTGCATACATACTGTACAAGTCAGGGACATACGCAGAGGGGGGTACAGACCCTTATTCAGATTTTTGTGAAATTAGTATTTTTGGCAAAATTATATGCATTTTACGTAAATTTTACACCCCCACAGACCTCGGACCTCCACCAAAACCAACTTGTCTAAACGTGATATTATTGCACGTACAGAGAAGTTTGGAAGTGGATCATTATTATTTATTTATTTGATCCTTATATTTGGATCCGACTAAAGACTTGGTTACCCTCGTAAATAATTAGGTAAGACACGGGTTGTGAAGTCTAAAGTAATCAGTTTGTCTCCAAAGCATTCACTGTTGAAATTTATTATTAATAGGATAGTTTGTCTAATTTCATATAAATGTTTGAAACAAAATTTATTTATTGGGTTTTAGGATTCTATTCTGAAATGAAAGTGATAAGCAATTAAAACAGTTTAGGAGGCAACTGAAAGTTTTAACTCATTATAGTATGCAGTTAACTTTTTAAGTGACTAGGATGATATAAAATAGTTTAAGAATATATTGAAACTTTAGTAAAACAAGAAAAAATAAATATATTTATTCTCTCTAGAAGTAAACAATCGAAATACATGTAGCTTTCTCTTACTACAAAATAAGTTTGCTATTTTTAGATTTTGTATCTCATATGCTGTAATTTCTTTCTGCTTTATCTAAGGATCTTTTTTCTTTAGCGTTACCACTTTTATCTGGTATTTGTTTTTGAATTTAGTTCTCATTTATAAACAACAAACATCTAAAACAAAAACAATTATTCTGCATTTCCTAATTTAACTTTCTTGGACGAAAGGACATGTAAAACATTTTCCAGTTTTTTTTTTTTTTTTTTTTGTGATATTCTTAACTAATCGTATTTAGTGTGTAGGCACAGAAAGGTGTCTTAGTTGTATAGATTTATTATACTGCCAAATTTCCAACTTTTAATACATTACACAAACATTAATATTAGAAAATGGACTTATAATCCATCATCCAAAATCACACACATTGAAGACCGCTTTAAGTACACTAATTCAGATTTTCCAGATTTTGTAGAAGTTGTGAAAATGTTCTACAAAATTAACTACCCATATTACTGTAAGATGCAGTCGCAAAATTTACTTTCAAATTATATATTGTAAAGTCAATTGCTTAAATCATTCTTTCTGCTTGTCTCTGCTTTCACACTCTTTGAAGCTGTCCTTTGAAAGTACCTGCAAGTTGGTCCAACTCCACTCTTGCGATTCTTTGTTCTGTTCCTGTATCCCGTTCTCTTTTTAGTATTGTAATAGAGAAGAGCATTCTCTTTCATTGTAATTCTCTATGCAAACTTTGAATTCAGTGTCTTGCCTGGATTCGGTTTCCAAGTACTTAAAGTTCGCTTCTCAAAGTTCATGATACGTCTTATCTCTTTCAAAACTTTGGTTTCTCTTAGTTTTGTCAGCGAAGATCACAGTTTCTTTACCCTGAATAGCTTTTCCTTCCAGTGAAGCTTCTGAAAGTTTTGGGGTCACGGTGGCTCAGAGGTAGAACGTTCACCTCTAGTGCATGGGGTCCTCGGTTCGATTCCGGGTCGTGCCATGTGGGCTTTATGGTGGACAAATACTATGTGCGTGGATTTTCCGGGGTTCTCCCGTTTCTTTCCACTTGCTTTATTCCATCAATTCTCTAATAATTCATACACCCTGAGCCAAAGTTGCCTAAAGGCCTTAAATAAAATTTAAATTCTAGAAGTTTTCTCTCCTTTTGTTCAGTAGAGGTCTTTTGCATATTTGCCAAATTTTCTTCGAGAGTTTTAATAGATTAGTTTTTCTTTTGTTTCTCAGTTTGTCTATCATTTATCCAGGTAATGTAAAGTAATAAATACAATATTGTTATTCTCAAATATCATTTTCTATAAATGATCTTGGTAATTATAGAATTAAAACTGTTCCTTTGAAATGTCAGGTTTTGTGTCAATGCAAGTATATATATATCAATGCAAATATTAATATTTGGGTATATATTGTGATATGTAGTTAATTGCTCATTTGTGAGAAACCTGTTTTGGCATGATACGAATACCACAAGTATTTAAATTCTCAGAAATCTATGTAAACCATATTATTGCCACACAACAGTTTCCATAAGTAAACTTCATAGAAGTATAATACTTTATTTTGTGAGATAATAATAATTTGAAGTTGTTTCAAATAAGTGAGCAATTAAGTACAAATAAATTTAGATAGTGGTTTCCAAGTAGAAATAAATTTACAAGTTGTTTTTAACAGCCTAATTTTATTGTGTTGTTCGTGTTGTACTTTGCCTAAAGTTAGTTTGAGCTTTTTTTTTTCATATATATAGCTTTTGGTTTCCAAACTGTAAAAGACTTATTTTTGTATGATTCTTATATCTAGATGGCATTATCTAAATGAATTGTTTAGTGATATGTATTGCTATAACTTAAAAATAAAAATCTATTATGTTGAACCTTGTATTTTTTAAAAAATTATATATAACATGCTCGCTACACAGCTTTAGTTCTCTGTCAGTCTCCTCTCCTGTTCTGTGAACACGCCTTCGGCGAAAGTTACCGCGTTTTTATTATACTTGTGAAGTTCATGCACTCTTGTCTGTGAATTCTAATATGTAAGCATTTTTCTACCTTGTTTTATTATCTTAGATATATTTACATACACCACGATTACGATCTTGATTTTACCAGTAGTCTTAAAATTTCCAAGATAGAATTCAAGACGCTATTGTCAGTTCAGATACGTTTTCTCTCTCCTCCAGTGAGTCCAAACTTTTCTTTGCATGTAGGACATAGAAATCGTAGTTGCTTCGGAGAAGAGAATAATTGACTACTGCAACAGTTTCAGTAGGTCTTTCACTGAATGAGGAATCATTATCGAATCACTCGTTCTCTGTGATGTACTAATATTACATAGTTTATTGTAACCCTATGTCAATAGATTTACCGAATGCAAGGGGTAGAGAAAGCACTCACGGCACAGTTGTAGGCTTGACCAATCCTTGGAATATTACCAGAGACTGAAAGCTTGTCGAAGGAAGGCTGAAAGCTTACAGGAAGGACCAGGTAATTGACCTGTGTGAGGAACCGTACGCTTGATATTGATACTACGATCATGAATGAAGGGAAAAAAAACCTCAGTATATAAAATGAACCATTGCCATTCTCTTTACTGTTCGGATATATGTAATAGTGGGAATCTATGACGTCAAAATTCATGCTAATTTTATAGTTCTATTTTTTTTCTTTTCCTGGTCTTGTATACAAATGTGATATCAACTACTAAGCAGATTTTCACATTGCTCTATATAAAGGCAATTAAGGTTTGATTAAAGAAAAAATAATCGCAACATTTTAACAAGGTCTCAATCCTACTAAAAAAAAGACGTAACATTTCGTTCTCAATTATTCTCTCTCTCTCCAGTGTTAACATAGTGAACGTGACATTATTGACATGGTATAATCACGCAATAGAATTTATTGCGCTGATTGGTTTATCTCACCACGCGATATTCACTCATTTTGTCGTAAGTCTCCAGCACGACAATTCTTGTATAAACATCAGCTAAGCCGAGTAATCAAGGTGTGAATTGGAAACAAATAGAATAATAGTATCAAAATATAGTGGTTATGACTTTTGCATTCAAATTTGCTTGGTTTCTGGGATACACTTCTTGAAGTTTACAAGAAAACTTAATTTGAACAAAAACGAAGATGCTTTCATTCACCATTCAAATATGGCTACGTAATTGAAAAAAATATGTAAGTGGTGAGGGAAAATTACAGGAAAAAAAGAGAAGCCTAGTTGATTCTTCAAATACTAACTGTTCTTGACTTGACAGTCAGCAGCCTTACCCTTGGCGTAACCATGATTTTTAAATAATAATAAACATACTTAAAGAATTCGTACAAAAAGTAAAAAATAATTTTGTTTATTCATGACGAAAAACAAAAGCATGCAACGCACTCTGTCACTTTGTAAATTCTTGAATTGGCGCGCCCCATGCTTTTTTTTTCTTTTGTTTTTCGGGTCATATAAACACAACTATTTTTTACTTTGTATGAATTGTTTAAGAAAAGTAGGTCTTTAAAAAGTTTATTATTTACTTTGTTATTTCGGTGTTTGGATAACTTTCCTTAAGCTAATGTTTTGTGATCCAAATCCTAAAGTATTCTGCAACCAGTGAAACTCAATATCGTTGCAGGCTAGTATTTATTTTAGGATAAAGAAGTAAAGATTTAAAAAAATATTAAAATGTGATTTTAAAATATAGAAATATATGAAAGTAACAACTGGATATTGTATTGTCAAGACTTTCGTCTCTGTGCAAAATTTCATCATTGTATGATGTCGGGAAATGAGTTAACGTTGTGAGGTTTGAGGAAACCTCGAACCATTGTGAACTAAAGAATAGAATGTAAAAATGTTCCTACAAAGTTTTCCTGTCGTATTTATGCTCTGTGAGAAGAGATTTTCACCAAGGAGAAAATCCCTTTCCTTTGTAGCTACGTTGTTCTGAATTCTCTTTACTTTCGCGGAAGTTACATTATTACTACTACTTACATTATTTACGTTGGCTGTTTGACGGTTTGGGGAACTTTGGTTTTAGGAAAATATCGTTCATCGACGAAATCTCGGAAATTAAGTGAAATTTTGTACTGGGTAGGTGCGAACGAAATGTGTACCCCACGTGCGTCATGTCCAAAGCCAAAAACCTCAGAACTACATTACCTAATTAATCAAAGTAGTCGCCGTCTGCAACCACACACCGTTGCTATGGCTCAACCAACGATTTGATTTCGTGGCGAAAGAAGTCCGGAGTCTGCGATGTGAAGAAAACCTCAACTGCATCTTGCACCGCCTGATCATCAGGGAAGGTCTTCGCTGCCAAGAAGTGATCGAGATGCCGGAAGAGGTGGTAGTTAGTGGGAGAGAGAGATCGGGGGAATACGGTGGGTGAAAAGGGGTTTCATACTACAACTCATGGAGAGCCTGCACCGTTCTTTGCGCGACGTGTGAGCTGGCATTGTCATGCAACATAAGAACACCATGTCTGTTAACCATTGCTAAATGATTGAGGACAAGTTTGCGGTGCATTACATGAAGTTCAGCACTAAAGATCTGCAGTGATGGTTTCACCTCGCCTGAGAAAGACATGATGGATCACTTTCCCCATGGTAGTAACAACATCTTCCGCTGGTGGAGAGGTGGTTTAGGACACCGTCCTGGACGTTTATTACAATCCAACCATTGTCCTGACCAGGGTTTTCTGAAAAACAATAATATAAATACAATTTGATGCATAGGCCTACATGTTTTGGTCTTAAATTATAGTTACGGATGTAAAAAGTACAATCTTACATTAGTGTACAGACTATTTCTCTAAGATTACAGCAATTGAAGGCATTGTAAGTTAAGTTTTACGAAGCACACGGCTGTTCTGTAACTCGTCGGTTAACGACTGAGTATACAAGGAGCGTAAAGGGACAAAACTCATAACTCAATGGAATTAAATATATTTGAGGTTCAAAGAAACTTTGAACTTTATAACGAATTTATTTTTAATTTTAAATTCAAGCACATGAAAAATTAGCACAAGTAAAAATTGGGAATACTAATTATAAAAAACGCTAGATGCCAGACACGTATTTCCAGTCGCCATGGCGACCTGGTGCCCGAGATTTTTCGAATCCTGGTCCTGTCCGTTTATGATTGTTATAGTAGATCCATTTTTCATCTGCAGTAACAATCCGATGTAACAAACCTTTCCGCTTATTCCTTACACTCAGAGAACTGCACACCTCCAGACATAGATTCTTGTTGGCCGGTGTCAACTCATGTCAGTCCAATTTTTTCCCCTTACCGATCGCACAGAGCCGCCGACTGAGTGGTATGATGTATGCCTAACTCGTCTGCAATGGCACAAAAATTTTCCGATGGTTCGCTTCCACGATGTTCCTGAGCAGCTGATCGCTCATCAGAACATTATGATGTTTAGTATCCACGGGACTCATTTTGCAATAATGTGTTACTGGAATTAAATTCGACGAACAAACTGCGAATGGTGCGTTCATTCGCCATTGTTGTCCCAAATGCACTGTTAACGTTTCTTGCGGCTTGCTGTGCAGAACGCCCCAGTTTGAATTCATAAAGAAAAATAATTATTTAATTGTGTGTTTGTGTTCTCTATGGTGCAATTTCATACGACCCTGTTCAACAACATACTGCCTCCTGACTGACTAGGTAACCCAGTCTGTTTGCTTGACAGATACAGAGTTGATATGTTAGACGCGTGACCTCAGTCGATCCCTGTGTTGTATTGCTGAGGTATGTTTCCCACTAGGTGTCAAAGCGGTCATTTCATTCATATCAACCAAATATTTCAATTAATTTGTGTAACTTTCCTTTCTCGTCCTGTCCAGAAGGATAAGAATGCACTAATTCACATTCACTCAGAACCTGACATGCGTTTAATCAACCTTAGTAATCCACCTCCCCTTATAAAACGATTGGAGATTAAGGAACAACAATAATAATGTAGGTGGATATTTAGAAAGGAGAACATGTATTGTAAATAGTAAATTGAAATTCTTATTGTCTGTACAGTGTATTGTCATATGCCTTTATGTGCAATTAAAGCATAAAAATACAGAAAAGGAGTAAGAAGTCCTTGACTTGTAGTAATCAAGAATTTAAAGAATTTGACTTTTCAAATTGCTTATTGATAGATTCAGTTGTTAATTATTTACATGTTGTTTGTTTTGTATCTCCAAAGCTCCTCAAGACATATCCAAAGTTCCAGACAAGTAATTTTTAATAAAATTTTCTCAAGTTAGTTTTAACAAGTCGGTTCCAAGACACTGAGAAATTTGAACTACTTTGAGTGTACCGGCTGAATTACACCATCCTGTAATATATAATAACCATGAAACTTTACAACAGCATATTTGATAGCATTTCTTCCGTATCGAAATACTACAACGCCGTTTTGAATACTCCATCAATATCAGCGGAAACTGAGAACTGGATTAAAAATCATAACAGGAATTGCTTATATTTGCAGCAGTCCCATTTGGTGTTTGTATGTCTGTAACAAGAAGTTCCTAGATGTTAACAACCGTATCTTTTAAATAATAATCATACTTTTACAACATAATGTTAGATACACAATTTATTAGTTTTGCAATTATTAAATTCACATTTTTTCTCACATCACACAACGTTTCGACTAGTTCTGCAGTTATCAAGTGTACCGATAATAATTTATTTTCTATTTTTCAATTGTTACTTTCATGTTCAAAGATCTTATTTATTTATTTATTTGTCTGTTGAGAGATTCATTTTTTATTCTTTCTTTAATTCTGTACATACTGATGACTGCTTTCCATGCTTTGTTTAAACTTATGCAATTGTTTACGTAATCGGTATTGTAACAAATACGATATCCTTTTCTTACCAATATTTCTGCTTGGCTCTTTGCTCCTCTAACAAACCTAATGCTATTGTTTTCTATACTATATGAGTAGCACTCCCTGATTTCATTTCTTTATTGAATATCTTTGTCTTTTTCTTGGGCCTATATATATTGGCAGTTACATTTCAGATTCAGGTTTGATTTCATAGATCTCGGAGTTCAGCAGTGGATCTGTAAACGGTAGTGTTTAAACAACTGCAAATTGTAAAGCTTTACAGGAAAACACAAATTTTTTTTTCGAAATCGTGAAAATAATTCGCAAAAAAAAAAAAATCCGACATTTCAATCTTTAAGACAATTTACTAGTATATAGTTCAAATTCTAATACTTTATCTTAAAATAATATTTTTCAAAAACTTGAAACAAAACTTCGAGAAACTACAAATTTTTAAAACTTGAATAACTTCCCTATTTACAAATACATATATAACGATTCAAAGGTCAAATTCTAATTCGTTTTTTATGAAGTCATTTATCTCGAAGACATGAAAATAAACTTGCAAAAAGTATCCGCAATTTTCAAAGTAACATAATTTAGTGCGGGAATGACAAAGACAATTTGTGAAACTGATACCAAGAACGAACTAGGATTACAGATGTTTTCAGCCATATGATTATGCAACTTCCATGTTAGGTGAATACAAAAGAACCCAAACAAAACTTCTCTAAAGTTGTTGGATGTAAACTCCCATAATACCATGTCAAGTGCATCGTCTCAGCTCATTTCTTGAGCACAACTGCGATGTTAGTATGATTGTGAAATACTTATTTTCTGACAACACAATTATCTCGTAGCGAAAACGCTGTTAATTTGCGGAATCTCTCAATCACTTGATGGACAGCAGAAGCTGAGTCTGTTAAAGCTCTTTGCATTTCATTCTAGGGTGTTATTGATATTTTAAAATTGGTGTCTACATCTCGTCAGTTTGACGGCAAGACAAGGAAAGCTGTCTATTATTTAAAAAAAGAAACACAAATTTTATTTCGTTGTTTGTCTTATGTTTATAGAAAACGTAATGTAAAAGGCGAAAATATAGCTAAAAGGCTTGAAGCTAAGAAACTAAACGTACTGCAATAGACGATGCAATACTCATTGAATGCACTATTAAGCCACTTGAAACTATCAAGGAAGATTTGGAAGGCGTGGCCAAACTATTTAAAAGTCCTATTTTATTTGCAGAGAAGCTGGGAAGCGATGCCGAAGCCAACTTCTGTGGTCACCATCGTAGCCATGAGAAATCAGATACCAAATAAGGAACTCAAGCTGAGTTAATTCTTTAATTCTTCTACCCCAAGAAGTGCTGATATATTTGTCAAGGGACAATCTAAAGCCTTCACAGAAACGATAAAAACATTCTACAAGCTACTAATTTTACATGTCAAGAGAGAAAACATTTAGGGTCAGTTCTACAATCGACCGCTAAACTTCTAGTCAGCGGTAAGTTAAGGCCAACTCTCATTCTTTCTACTCTCATTGGTCAAAATCAGACTTGGCCTCAACTTAGCGCTGACTAGAAGTTTAGCGGTCGATTGTAGAACTGACCCTAAGATTGATAACGTTGAAAGAACAGTTAAGTTGTATTTCGCTCACGAACTTTACTTAGCTCTTATGTTGTTTAAATTGAAATTTTTGCTGATCAGTGTGTAGGAATGTTGTCATTATTAGGTATTATACAAAAGGACGAAAACATGAGAATCTTACTTCCTCTACTAAATCATACATTTATGATTTGGTATTCAGGGCACCAGTTATTGTAGTATCGAATGAAAGAACATTTAGTAAGTTGAAGTTAGTGAACATTAACTGCGGGCGACAATCTTCTCGTGCTCTCAGGAAGATGTTGTAGATGACATAGGTATTGACCAATTTGATCAGATGTAGTCTTAAGCAGTGTCGAGTGAAAGTGGTTGCACCGTGAAATTTTTTCATTATTATTATTAATAAACTTATACATATATTTCAAACATTTCAACGAATCTTTAGTATATGTGTTATTATCCGTAAATGATACTATCATTTCCCAGTTAGATACCCAGTTTATCATCTGTACTGATACGGAAAGTCTTCTTATTTGTGTTTATTTTGACCCACATTTACTGTAAAGAAAGCCTGCGGGTCCCAAACGTACTTGTAGGGAATCCGTTGCGCATCCATTGCAAAATTTCGGCAGAAGCATTTTTAGATAGAGCAGGTTTGGAACCTTTGAGGGTACTATGTCACTTCAGCTCTACTGTTAATGATACTGGCAATATCCGGCTCTGGATATTTCGCTGCTTTGGCGGCAGCCTATGAAGCATTTGTGGACCAGTGATGATCTAAACATTTTCTATATTTTCATGTCAGGAATTTCGTGAAGTGGTTTATTCGTATTGTTTCGCAACATCCTGCATATTACGCTATTACACACATACACGCCAATATTGTTTTCCGTATTGATTTAACTGCTAGACCAAATTTAAGGGATTTCCCCAATCCCGATAACTCCAAATATTCAGAATTTATTCAATTTCGTTTACAAAATATTTCCGCGAGGTATTACGGAACATTCAATCACTCGTACTTTCAGAATTAATGAGTTAGCGTGGACGTGAACAATCAAGGACTGCATTTTGTTTATCCTCTACGTTTAATGTTGTAATTGCCTTATCACCTCGATATGTAATTATCTTACACTGTGCTTTTGACATAAATTGTTCATGCCAAAAATGATAGGTAAATAATAAAAATAACTTACTATTATGCAAAATTATGATAAAAGTACTCAAGTTAGAAAATTTTGTATTTTGAGTTCAGAAAAGTTGTTTTCAATCTTCTTAAAGCGTGAAAATTGAGAAGTAATAGAAACTACTTCACTTTCGACTTCCATTTCTGTCGTATAAATTTAATAAATATATTTCCTAAGTTTCACCTTTTAGTTGTTTTAAACATGCTCAAAACTTTCAAACAGATGTTGAAAACAGTATGTTTAAGACAATCTTAATAAAGCAAGAACGTTTGTTTTAAACACGTTTTAGAATGTTGTTAAAAACATTTTGTTCTAAACATATCAACCCTGATTAGAAAACCCGTATAGATATTTATTTAATGATCCAGGGTATGCATGTTTAAGGGGGCAAGTGTAAGTAGAATAGATATAATTTATTTGATAAGAATTATTAAATATTGTACTTAAAGTATATACAGTATATAATTTAGAAATTTTAATGACTAAAGTGCCATTATGAAATTTTAATGACATTTATATGCTATGTACTTATAGCATATAAATATTTCCCATGTAAATTATATGTGGTCCTTTAACCCGCTATATTTATAGGACAGAGAGTTATGTAATACCATCAGAACAAAATGCTATCCACTGAGTGGTGAAAGAATTATTTAAAAGTTCGCCTTATACGCATGAGTCATTCCATGAAAAATCATTAAATTTTAGAAAAATTGGTTACATCACTATTTCAGAACTTTTTATTTTTCGTATGTGGGTTCTTATGTATCTAAAAATATCATAACCATTTTTGAAAAAAAAAAAAATGTTATTCCCTTCTTTATCCAGTTGCGACTGTGTTTTTACACGGCGGATGGCGTTTTTTACTCCGGT
>JAGDQP010022398.1:0-30462 GCA_022664845.1 Lepisma saccharinum
TATGTAGTTTATGTTCTTTCCTTTGTTACTTGTGTTTCTAGCTTTTTTCTTTTGGACATGGTCGATGTTAATAGTACAAATGGTTGGTGATCTACATCGTTTGTATAGATGATATGTGAACGATTCTCGGGAGAATTAAGACCCTATGAATGTAACGCTGCAGGAGTGATTACAGATAGGTGCCATCACATATGTGACTAATGTAAATTGTATCTGTTGAAAATGGAGATGGCCGTTGTTGATATTGTTACCCATTATTACATGTCCTTATATACTCTAGATGGACACTGAATGTTCTCGACAGCTTGCTATTTGGATGACAATAAATTTGGATTAACTTTAGATAGTACCCACGCTACCGGTATCTTTTATTAATAGTTGGTTATCTTGGAATATGTTTAATGCTGGCTAAGCACACCTTCTTAGTAGTAAGATTGCGAACCCAAGTATACAAAATAATTTATAACACAAACAATGATCAAAAAGACTTTTGGTATAAAACATTGATATTACACTCGCATTTCGTTAGTCTGTTTTGTTGTAGGTTTGGTAACTATACTGTTCTGCTCGAGACATACGTTGGGCACGTCCTACTCTCGGTCTACCATGTTAGTTGCGAAGATGTACAATAATGGACCAATCAAATAAAAGTTCCAAGATCTTAGTTGTTTATAGTTACCGCTCAAAAAACAATAACTAAACGAAAGGAACAACAACAGTGTTGTCCATACATAAAGCTATAACAAAGATTTACATATGATAATACTATGTCTACTTAACAACTTGGAAATACCACAGCGTACTAGCATTCTCAACACATACACAGAGCCTACATGTAAGTTTAAAATGAATGGAATTATCAAACACTGCTTGTCTTTCGCCCACGAAAAACTTTGTTTTTATCTTTCAGAAATTTCAAACTAATTTAGGCTTATTTTTGGAAAGAGAGTTCTGCTTGGCCTAGCTTGTAGCGCGCTCGGCTTTAGTTGCAGCGGTTTCGAATCCGTTCTTGGTGAGACTTTGAGCATCGTAAGACTTACGGTGTTGTAGTACTCCCAGGTTTAATTTTGATTCTTTTCTTTCAAGATCATTTGTTCATGTATCCCAAGAAGTTAAGTAGTAAACAATACTATCAAGTACGCTAAAGCTTAATTCTTAATGCTACGCCATCCTTAAGAACTTCCACTAAAATGTTGCCAGCTCTATCATAAGAATCTAATTTCAACCTAGTTCAGAATAAGAAAATTCAATGACTATATCTCATGGATTCATCACAGAGTTTCAGATAATTCACAATATAGACATTTCTAAATCTTGTTTTAAATATAAGCACGATAAAACTGAGTTACAGAGTTACGATTACAACAACAAAACCCTTTAACCTAGTAAGATCAATATAACTCTACCTTTAAAGAAAAATACAGGATTAATACTCAAAACTTCTTATGGTTAGATTTGACCTGCACTGTATTTGACATCCCTTTCGCATGTCATCTTTGGCTCCTAATATAGGGAGAGGATAAAGGAAATTGGCCAAGGCTTAGTTTGAAGGGTACCACTTGCCTGTTTCGACAAGAAAACCTGGAATAAAACAGAGTCAGGATGTTTAGCTGCTGGGTTTGAACCCAGGACCTTCCGAATGCGAAGCCAACACTTTACTAACTCTGTGTTCGATTTAAAAACTTTCAGAATTCATTACGTACCGAAATGAAGCTGCGAATGACACGCTGCTGCTGATTTTGCTAAAACGCATAGAACGTCTAAACACCAACTAAGCATCTGCTGATAGGGTGTATCTAAAGCCATATCAACCACTGCTTCCACAGAACTCGGAGACCACAAGTGAGCTCCCTGACCAGCAAGCTGACGTAAACTCTTTAGAACTTGAGCCTTCACTTCCCAACGAGGATCGTTTTTTAAATACTTTATCAACAATGACACCTATTTTGAAACAAAGAAATAAACAATTAGACAGGGAATGTAGTGAAAATATGCACACTAGTACTAGAAGATACAAATTTCACATTTGCTGTGTCTTTACACGTTTATTTTCATAAGATTTAAAACTACGAGGTGACGTTAAAAGTAAGAGTCGTTTAGTGATAAAAAAACAAACTTAGAGAAAAATAGTTCATTACTGGTTCGAAACCGGTTTCATAAGCATTTTGTGTACTGAGGAACCAACTTCTTATACCCTGTGTCCAGAGCCTGGGAATTAAGCCAGTTCAGTACGAACCATTGAGCAGACAGACACTTCTTGAGCAAGAAAGACGTGGAAGTCACTACCTGTGAGGTCAGAGCTGTAAGGTAGAGTGATAAAAAATTTCGATCAGAATTGACAGTGCCTGCAGCAGTGTGTGGGTATGCGTGGTCATGGAGCTCCTGACGTCGGTCTGAATGGCACCGCTCAGTTTCGAAAGTGTTTCACAATGTGTTTCCTTAGAGATTCTTCTTCTAAGTGTTATAAAATCCAAAACGAACACACTTTTGGCCTCAATAAACAGTAATCATAATCTTATATGCTGACTGGATTTGCTTGAATCCCTGTACGGCTTTTCCTAAGCCCACATCATCACTGTTGATATGAAGTTTTTTACTCATTACTCTAGACCCATAAATTTCACACAGTTCATGGAAAATATCAGATGCATTTAAGAACCTTTGTGTTGAGAAACGAATCTAGGATCGGATTTCACAACTGGCGAGATTAGTAATTAGGCAAACAACAACGGACTGCTGACACAGTGGCCGATCGCTACCCAGTGTAAGGTACTGTGCATGCGCGAATCGATCCACTGTTGCCAGTAATTTTTATTAGCTATCTTTAGAAACATGCCTATATATAGAGGCAATCTTTTCTTAAGAATCTTGCGTCCAGGGACTGCTGGACAGTCGGTTACCATACGACTTGTGGTTAACCAAACATTCACACCCACCACCAAGAAATTCTCTTCGGCGTTGCCACTTTCTCAAAGCAGATGGCAAAAGTTTGAATCCCTTTCTCCTTTGAATGTTCACGTACTTGAGCGACCCCACAGAGATACAGAAAGGAAGAATATTAAAGAAAGAAGTAGCAGCGTTTCGGTAGAAAACCGCAGAATACTGGAAAAGGTTTTCTCCATATGGTTGTTGTTTAGATGGCGAGAGAAGGTCTTCTTGTTCTGCACTGGAGAATATGAGAAAATAAAGGAAACAACACACACAGACCTGTGTACAGTAATTGTAAACATTACATTTCATATCGAGTCTAATGCTTTTAAGTATACCACTTATAGGCCTGTTGCTCCTATGCCACACCACACCTCCCACAAGTTGGAATTGATAATGTATATTTGTTTGTTGATAAGTGGATAGTAAATTTATACTGATGTCAAACGTCAAGTATTGTAAAGCTAACCAAAAAATTATCTTTACACAGCACACAGTTCTTTCTTATGTGTTGTAACTGCTGTCTCTTAGTTTGTCTGCTAATGGACGCTTCGATGGAAGAAAAACGACCCAGACTTAATTTTAAGTATATCTATCGACAAAAGTTTTAACGCATGTCTTAAGAGTATATTTCCAAATTCGCAACAATGTCCCTCTTGCGTGCGACATTTGTTATCGAAAATTAAAATTAGGATTAAAAAAAAAATCACGTTGGGTTTTAACGAGGCAATTTAGTACGATTTTTAGACTTAGAATTTTTCCGACGACGAAAAACTTTTTATTTTAAGTATCATCCTTGTTTGGCTGCATATCAAGAAAATACGTTCCACACAAGTACGAGATGCAAGTATGCACATATCTTCACGTCAACAAATATATACGATGTTGTAGTATCTTTATTTCTGAAAGACTTAAAGTCAGACATGCGTAGAAACTTTTGTCCATAGCTGCATTCGTTTTGTGTGATCTGAGAGTAGCCTGTCAGCATGGCCTTCCATGTCAATTCTATTTTTCCTTAATTATTTAGTCCGAGTCATTAGCATATACTATCGCACCACACTGACAAACACTGCAAGTGTTCCAACGGTGCTTGAGCATTTCCCGCACAGCCTCCAACATTAGTTTCCTATGATTAGTTAACACGTTAACTTGCTCTATCCCAACGACATAAGATGTACACAAGCCAGCAAATTAACGACAACGTACGTTCTTGTGATATCTACCTACGCTTAAGTGACACAGCTCCCCCTCTCCTTTACTTTCTCTTAAAATAAATATTCGATGTGTCTTGCTTACGATCACTTAAGTATTCTTTTCTTTTCCACCATTACTGACGTAAAAGAAAAGGAGACTCACTTAGTTTTAAGTTATTGTAGAGCAACGTTCATTGGGCGTTTGCTGAAATAAAGCTGAAACCTGATACGTACTTTGTGTATTTTTAGCTGTTTCTAACATTAGACGCTTTGTATATGTAATTAATCCTGTGGCAAATGTATTTATAATGCTCTTGCGAGAAGTTTATATAGCAGGCCTAGAATATCTTCTATTTTATCGCTATTTATCTAGAATACCACCTTCCGTGTAATCGTTAATGACATTAAGCCTCTTATCACGGGGATAGTTTACGAGCCGCTAGTACGAGCAACAACAGAAGTTACCCAATAGCAACGGTCGTATTATCAAATTACTGACAGTACAGCCGTTGCTATTGGATAACTTCTATTGCCGCGCGCACTAGCGGCTCATAAACGTCTATTGCCCCGTGATAACATAGCTTTAGTAACATCACAATACAGACCTAAGGACTCTTAAATGGCTGTTTCCGGCAATTCCTCTGTTTTAACTCGTAAACTTTGGAGGACTTAAAATCTGTGTCAATATTTAACTACACAAATACGGAAATTATGTACACTAGGCTTACCTGGTCAGGAATATCAACCACTGTTGCTGACGCCAACTGTGTCAAAGTCTTCAGAGTAACAAGAACAAAATTCTGAGCTGGATAACTCGGCAGCAGATCAGTACACATTTCTCGGACCTATGAAAGAGAAAGGAGAAAAAAAAAAAAGTTGCAAATTTTTCTTTTACTAAAATTAACATAAAGATAGAAATATAATAGTATTATCATTTTGGTTGAACTGACAATATCGTTATAAAGTAAAAATACGTTATTTCAAGTTTGCTGGCAAATATATATTTGGATGTGGAACTTACAGCACTACAGTAAGAGCCAGTTAATTCATGAATGATAAGAATACATACAATAATATAAAGAATCAACTATAAGTTCTATTACTTGGCTGAACATGAGAGTAAAATTATGCAGTATATGTGTAATTACCATTGTTGCTGTAGACGTGTCATGATGCATATGTTGCAGTACAGGAATAAGTTTTAGCTTCATATCAGACGGTGTGGCTACTCCTTGAATCATATCGGAGAATTTGTTACACATACTGACTGCAAATGTTCTGAAAAAATACATTATCATAGCATTAGTTAACTTACGGGCATTAACTACATTTAACATTTTTTTTTTTCAAATTTAAGAGTAGTTTGTATAGTGTTATTCGAAAGTTAACATCAGAGGTCAATAGTTATGGCTTTCACTCATATAATTATTTAATGAAAATTTGAGGTATTAGTTGATAAAACATAGGATTTTATACAGTAGTGAGATAAGTCTAAGCTCCTGGGAAATGTAGCGAATAAGTCATATAATCTAAGTAACATTCCAGGATTTGACTGAAGGGACTGAGAAAAACCCTTCAAAATATCAGTCAGAATGGCTCCGACGAGCAGAGCTCGAAGGCGCTAGTGTTAACGAGCTTAGCTACCAGATCATAGGAGTTGGATGTATGCATGTTTTCTAATAACCCTATTTTCATCCACATAAGGCGATGGTACTACAGAACATTTCCTTAGAGTTAAGACTCTACATCAAGCGAGTTTTACTGACAAAGCAAACACGAAAGTTAAGGGAGAAGAAGTGAGCAAATCATTTGGTTTCTGAGCGGAGACCTAAATAAAATGTTTGGAGCGTAAGCCCCCATTTCATTATAATGGTCTGAAAAAGCAACGTATTTTCATTTATTTTGCTCTAACTGTGTATTTTGTTCTAACTGCAGCTCCGTGGCTATGATCGCGAACTCCGATTTGACACTGAGGGAGACATGCAGGTTCAACTCTTGCTGCCGGCAATGCTGAATATGGATTTCCATGGTTTCTCCTCAGTTTCACTAGGCGAATACCGGGATGGTACTACAGGCAAAGGATCGTATGCTACTTTCTCCTTCTCAGTCCCCGGAAGAGTGCTCGCCGACGGATGTCATGCTTTATACTGTAACGAGCTTAGATTACAGTTGTCAATTTGGTCCATAAATGTAAGTTGGCAACTTGATTTAATGAGATTCTTACCAGTCGTTTAATATTAGCCCACAGTGATTTATTGTTATCCTTACACTATGGCTATATCATTATTTAACTTTCTTTAAATAAAACAGAGGACAAAATAGACTACAAATGGATGTGGGCATGAAGAGACGACAACGAAGATAAGTACCTTCTAGACGACAATGATTAAACCATAATAACGAAATATTTTCTTAACGTGATTGATTTAACTGGAAGTAATTTAAATCATGATTTAAATCGGACGATCCTTTAAAAAAGATCCACGATTTAAATCAAAATTAATTTGATTTACACATCTGTTTATTATGTATGGTAATACGCATGAAAATGAACAAACAACTGAAAACCCACCTTTTGTAACAAAACAAAAATTATTGTTTCGTAACATTATCTATTTATTACGCAAAATGTATTTGTATTAAACTTCTCAATTTCTTTACAAATTGCTAAAACACAATTTATACTTATTGAAAGTATAAAGTTTAGATATATGTATGATGAAGAATGAAAATGCAAAGCTGTGTATCCAGTATTGATATGACTATTAAATAGGAATTATTTTATGGAATATTATTATAGGGTGTCTCCAAATTGATAGGACTGAAAACTAACAGAAATGAACTAAAATACAGGGTTCTGCAAAATAACACCATCAAAAACACTTCATGAGATTCCTGGCATGAAAATAAGAATACAAAATATACACCATCGAGGGTGCACAAATGCTTTGTTTCAGCGTTACAGGCTGCCGAAAGTGTGGGAAAATGAGCTCTAGAGTTTAATATTTCCAATACCATTAACAAGTATTACATACGTGGAAGTAATATTAAGATGTTACCAACGAATCGAAACTTGTAACGGAAATGTAATTTGCATCGCCAGCAAAACGATCACGACTAATTATCAACACCAACAGTGAAAACTTTAGTCTATTATACAGTTCAAAGATTTCCAACATTTCAAAAAGGATTATGGGTGTTCTGCCTGAAAGTAAGTCTATGACCTAAAGGTCCTTAGGAAAGGTGACGCGATGGTGATTGGGCATTGCTTTCTATCGAATAATGACGAAGTCCTAATGACGCGACCTACTATTTTTTCAAGAAGGCTAAGAACCACTTGTGTCCCTACCGCATATCGAACCCGGGTCGCCTTGATGACAAGACAGCAAGCTTTTCCACTCACCTACGGGGACACCATGACAATGAAAAATGAAACAGGCCATATACAGGGTTTGAAAATACATATTTGGGATTTATAGTACATCCCTGACACCTATTTTAACGCACGCAGCATATGGAATGCATGATTTTAAAAAAAATATCCAGTTTTACAAGCAGAACGGCTCTCTTATTCAGTAATAAGATCTAAACAAGCATACTTGTTCTAAAATCGCTTTACAAAACAATATGTAAAAATGTTCTTAATATACAAAATATATTGTTTCTGAAAAAGTAAAAACACCTTGTAACTAGAAGATCTGCCTCCAAACACACGCAGGAACATAGGGTGTGGTTACCTAGTTTTGTGTCAAACTACAGGCATTTTTAAGGTAAAAAGTTTATCGTGACTAAATATGCACTTTAGGTCGCATGTTCCAGAAAATATAGAGGCACTTCTAAGGCGAAAGTTATGGACAGCATCAGCAAACAATATGCTGGTGCTCTCACCGAGAATTAAACATAGAAATATACAGAACGAAAAATAAGAGTAAGTTTACGGAGTTGTTATTCTACCTAACGAATAAGGTGGACGGCTTAACGAACTTAAATGCCCTTTGCAACCTTCCAGTGAAGGTGCCAAACTACGTTCTGACAATACTTCACGTTAAACTTTGGGGCTCTGGCATGTAATTTACATGCATTCAGTGGGAGAAGGGGCATAATTTCGCAGGATTTTTTTTTTTTTTTGTTGTTCAGGTGGGTTACTTGTTAAAAACAAACTCCCCGGTAACATAACACAAACACAATAGAATTAAAACAAATAAATAGAATAAATAAACAGCACTACGATTACCCCGTCTGTTATGGTTGGTGTGCCGGAAGGCCACGTGGCAATGAGAAAGTTGAGCGGAAATACAGATCCTGCTCAGGGAGACCAGTAGGGACACCCGCATGGGGCTTTCACTCGTTTTCCTCAGTCTCACCCGGCGAATGATGGAATACCGGGACCTATAATTATCTTGGGCTCCGAACTAGGCCGCGGCAAATCTCTCGATAGCACATTAGTGACACATCATTACCGACTGAGCTATCGAGATCTGAACACACAGCTTTACATTACATGCATTTACATAAGGCAGCTAACTGTAACAAATGAAGCATAAACACACATAAAATAGCACACTTATGGGCACCATTAAAAGAAAAATGTGCTCACAATGCTGACATTTTGTCATATCGAAGTGCCAACAATACATTTTCACAAATGCTAATACACACATGCATATGAATGGATTACATATAGATATACAATATGTAAGTAGGGGATGGAAATATTCTTTTGTTAATTTTAACGATGCACTTCGCTCTTACAAAAAAATATTTGGTATGGAAAATAGAAGCAGCTTTCAGAACCAAAGTAGGGGCGTTCTCTTTAAATAAGTAATAACGTTCTAATCAATAACAGCCCTGTTACGAACCTACAGAATAACGTGGTACCTGAACTATATCGTATCAGGAAACGAACATACGACCGCTAGCAATAACAGGAAGAAGTTAACCATTACGCTAGATCAGAGTCCAAAGAAGGTACTAAAACTTCCAACTATCCTTCAGGAACATAAACGCAATTTTTACGTGAATTAATTTATTTACTACCAAAGGAATCTAATAAACCGAAACATTTAAAGCATTCGCTTTGACTTGAGTGAAGCTTGGATTTCATATTCGGGACAAGCCATCCTACTTTATTTTCAAGTTCACCAACTGAATTCTGTAAACATTTGGAACAACACTGTACTTTTCTTCCACTTGCTAGTCTCCCAGAAACTGTTTGGTTAAGGCGGTCTTTCTTTACTTAAGAGCACAATTTTAAAGATAAGGTGCTCAAGTGTTAGCATCTAGACATAAGAAAAGTGTTAAGACTTTTTTTGCTCGAACATTAACGTACAATGCATATAAACACACACCGCACCTAAGTTTGTACTTACATAGTACATATTACTAATCTACTAGAATTTATTTATAATCTTTCATTATATATACATAAAAATCTTTGTGAAACGTAGTAAATTTATTTCAGAGTCGAAGAAAGAGCACTAAATTTATCATGATTCGTCTAAACAAAATTCCTTGTAGTACACTATACACAAAGTTCGCAATTACAGTGAATATAAAGTAAGCCCATTAAACTGTAAACCGAAACATCGAGAAAATTTGGTTTTCATTGGTGAGATCTGGGTTCTATACCCAGAGCCAGGTATTATGGCTGATTTTTTCCTGTACTTTTTTTATTCCCGTTAGTAAATGCTCGTTTAAGACCTAGAAAACACCTAAAATTTCTCCAAATTCTCCAAACCTTACACAGTGTGAAATGAGTGACATGGATGGTTATTGTAGTCTTATACAGAAAACCGATTTTACTTATAAATACTTTCTATTTTCTCAATTTACAGCCTTAGAACAAAGAAAGATTACAAATGAATATAGCCATTCCACGACTTTCAGTCAATAAAGCAGATGGACACATTGCACCGCAAAATTAATCGATCTCATGAGTAGGAGAGACAATCGGTCAGATTCGAAAAATTGCTAGTACTGCAAGACAGATTATATACGTTCAAAGGTACTGGAGCTGTCTTGTCAGAGAAAGGTTTCTCTTCTTTATACTTTTTTCCAATATCAACTCCGTCATTTTTCCTTAAAACGATTTCCTTTTATCAGTTTTTGATTCGATCATTTTGTTCCACTTACCCCTTCTTTAAAATCTCTCAGGCTGCTTTTATTCTATCGAGTGTCACTTAACCTCATTTTTGGAAGTTTTTCATATCCCACTTTCTCATTCTCATGAGAGCAAAGCTCATTTTCGCCAATAGCGACTTTTCTCCTATTACTTTCTGATTTACCAAAACTAAAATCTTAAATCTACATGTATTTCTTCTACTTTCTTTTTTCCCTTTATACGTGAGAAAGACAATGCCATAACGTTATTTCAAATTTCATTATCTTATCTTTCTGGTTATTAAATTGTCTAATAAATTATATATTATTTCCTTATTTTGTCAAAAGCTTTAAAGAATTAGCCTCCGGTTACAACTAACTATATTACAAATCTTTTAATTTCTATATCAATGGAAATGATTTTCTTCAAAGGGGACTTCTTTTTGTAGCTTATTCTACTACTTTCCTAATTCGTTTCAGCAGTATTAAACATAAATATTGAATTCTGTATTGAGAAACGAATCTCTATTGAAACTCTTTTATGAGCAACAGCAGCAACGAAAGGTATTTTATAATATGCCTGGGAGTAGGAGGTAGAAGGAAAACAACAGTGACCTTGATTTAAAGGTATCATGTCATTTACCTGCAGGATAGAGAGGAAACCAACTTAAAAAAAAGACAGTCAGGTTCGCCGACCAGGTATTTAATCCCAGAACCTCCCGAATGCAAAGCCAAAGAAACAAGTGGGGACGCTGTACCTTTTTTAAGCATATTTTAGAATTTCGTCTAAATCCACATTGAAATGAAAGATTTTGAAGTTTTATTTGCCGTTAATCTATTAATTTATAAATGAATGTTTTAAAAAAAATTGAAAACAAACTAATAATGAAGAATTCAGGGAAAGAAGGGGAAATCGCCTACTCCAGTCTAAACGAATGTGGAACAAATATTCAGGTCTCAATTTTATTACGTTTGTTACCACTGTGCGGCCTGCTTTTTAGAATTATATAATTCTTGAGTTATGCACGTACTGGACTGTGCATGCTGTAAATAATATTTACGCTTTTTCCAGAAATTAAGACGTTCCCTTGCTTCAAATATTCATAAAATGTTTAATGACATCGATCAGTTCAGTCGCACTTTTACATAGAGATCAATGGTTTGAACTCTTTAAATATTGAACTTGACTGAAGCTCGTAGCATATTTGTGTAGATACCGAAGATACAGTTAAATATTGCTTGCATAATTATATTGTCAAGCTTGTCAGGCAGGTAAATAAAGACTAACAGAGAACTGATAGTTGTGGAAAATGCTTTTATTTCGGTACAGTAAAGGGATGGGACGCACTTCAAGTAAATTGCTAGTATTTTTTCATGCTTAACCTACCTGAAGCCTAGCAGTTTTAATACCAATTTTCATTTTTAAAAAAAAATCAATTTTTTAGAAGTTAATTTTCCATTTATAAAGAATTATAATCCGAGCCTTAGTGATCACTTTTAGGGTATTGCTTTCTTTTTAATAATGTTATGCACATAATATATCCCCTGCCTCGAGGAGGGCTTAATCTATGTACCTTCTGATTTTTTGTATTCATTCTTCACATGGAGATTTTCCTGGAACCCTTATTAGTGAAATATATTTGGATAAAGCCTTCTGGCTAGCAACTGTTACTTCTACAAACCGGCGCCTCCCCTCTTGTTTCTTCTAATTGCCTTCCTTATCCTAGTTGAAGTTTTCACTACATCCAAATGAAGATAATTTTTCTGCCAACATTTCCTTTTGGTTTGCTGGCATCGTATCCTCTTCAACTTCACTTTCGTCTATGATTCAGTTTGCTAGCATTACATTCTCTTCAGCATAACTTTCTTCTTCCAGTTCTTTTTCGCTTTTTTCTGCACTCTCAAAAGTTAAGTGGATATCATTTTATAAGAAGTTTTCTTAATTTAAGTAGGATTGTGGCTGTTTTGATTTTTTTATGATCTCATTGCTGCTTTTACCTCTTCATTGGTTACTATTCGAATCTCTTCACTCTCTGGGTTTAGCAATCGGAAGATCCTAGGAATGATCCCAGCGGCTGCTTATCTTGACAGCTTTTTCCAGTTTTTTTTTTTCATTCAGTCACACCAGACAAATGCCGGGATAGAAATATCGCCAAAGGTAATATTTCTAGACAAAATAGATTTGTCCACAAACAAATCATAGCTTTCTCTGAGGAAAATTGTTACGTCCCGATATAACTAAGAACAGGACCACGTGGGTCCGGGAGATAATAATAGAAATATAAGGCGGCTACAGTCTTAGTGAAAGTACTAATAAGTAAGAGAAAACTTGAATCAGGCTGGAAATCGAGACCGGAATTTTCAGATTGTGAAGTTAATGCTTCGCCCCTGAATCATTTTTGTAAACTTACACAGGTAGGTACTAGTTTGCCAACTGTAAAAATAATACAGTTTGTACCTGAATTCTACAACATATCCTGAATCTTACACCAGAAAAAATACCTATCACAAGTTATATCGAAATGTTACTTACTACTCATATGATTGGTCACGTTTTCTTTAACAACAAGGAAGCATTCTTTTTCTCTCCTCAATTGGAAACAATAAGGAGAAGTACTAAGCTGTTAGAAAATAATGTAGGCGTACATGAAATAAAAATAACACTGCAAGTGGCAAGGGTATCGAGCCAGGTCTGAATTAAAGGCACTACCCTGCCATTTGCCTGGTGAAAGCGAGAAAACCCCGGGAAACCGCAAGCACGAAACAGATTCTGGTTGTTCTTTGTCCTCTATACTCGCTTTGATTTTTATTTTACATAGTATTTATTTCATATTTGAACAACATGACTTCAAAGTATGGACTCATAAAGACTGACTCAGAAAGATTATCGACCAAACTGACATAATTGTATTGAAGGCACCATCCCGGAATTTGGTTGGTTGGACCAAAAGATGGAGGCGAAATCCTGTGCCAGATGTCTGGATTCGAGTTCTAATCAGAATTCTCCCGACTGCTGAGCAAGCGTTCCATTCTACTCTGGAAGCACTTTCAACTAAAGACGGGGAAGTGATGGAGCACTGGTAGCCGACTAACCTCTGGTGCCAGAGATCACAGATTCCATTCCATCCTGGATATAAATTTTAGTAAACTTTTTATGGGCCCTTTAGTTAACTATTGGCTTTGACTCGTCTTGGCTGTACGAATCCAATTCGAACCCGCGACCTCGTGATCATTGGTCTAGTGCCCTTCACATCACTTCACAAAGTCAGCCCTTTTAATGCTATGAGAACTTCTTTATACTGTTGACCCGGTGCATAGCAGCTCCATTACGATCTTCACAATTCACCTTCATTTTCAAATCTCTATCAGTAGTTGAAGGAATCGGTAATTTAACGTAGACGGAAAGACAAATGGATGAGAGAAAACAAATAGCCTAGGGTCAATTGTGTCGCAATCGATTAAATGGAAAGAACTCTAAATCTGTAATGTTAGTAGTCCTCAAGATAGGAAATTGACGTTGATAGATAAAGAGACAGAATTAAATACTGAATGATCGAAGGGGATAAACAACAAATTTTCATTCTATTGAACATGACGTTCTTACATAGACCCACATCCTTATTGCTCGATTATATAATATTATTTATTTAATATATCTCGGCTTATTAGCCTTGAGGTGTAAGCCTCTTATTTGTAAGGGACGTACTTCGGCGAACACCAAACTCCAGGAAAAATTGGGAAAGGTATCGGCCCAGGCCTGAGTTCAATGTACAGTCCCGCCATTCGTATGGGAAGGTTGAGGAAAACCTTAGTTAGGATGGTCAGCCCGGAGCGGAATTTGTACTCTCGCCAAACACCTTCAAGTCTCCCAAATCCACAGTTGGATCACTCCGTTATCGACTGAACTATTGAGATAGATAACCACTGTTCCCTTAGAATGCAAACAAAAAGTACACTAAAACCCCCTTTGTTCGGTACTCGTTTATCTGGAACTCCAGTTTATCCGAAACGATTTTTGAAAAATAATACTGTAACTTTTCGTCAGTTCCAAATTCCACGTTCCAAAGCAAGCGCGTCTAATTTATTTTACGCGCTGTAAATGTGCAATGTTGTTACGAAGGAGTACTGTCTTGACGTTTTCCGTCCCATACATGATGCAATTCATCGTAAGATACCAGACCCATGGGCTTCACAAGACTGACCAAGAACCGCATTTCTGTCATACGCCAAGCTCCATACTCCCTGGACATGGCTCCTTGTGGCTTCTAGCCTTTCCCTAAAGTCAAATCGACACTCAAAGGTACCCGCATTGACATCCGAGAGAACATCATGTACAATGCGACGACGGCGTTGACAGCAGTTCCAAAAGAAGCGTTCTAGGCATGCTTCCAGTGTCTGGAAGCTGAAGGGTCCTATTTCGAACGTGATTAAGAACTGAAACACACCAGGTATGCAATTTTATTTTACTGGCCTATGGTCGGATACTTTTCAGTCAGTCCCTGCATGTAAACATTTGAGCCCAACTCATGACGTATTTCCTTTTATGCTGGTTGTAATCCGTGTTACAGTGCACGTTAAGTCGAAAAATGGATAAAGTAAGGTCACAAATATAAATCTGAAAGGCATGTACTTCCAGAAAAACTGTCAGCACGCAGTTAGTAAGATATTTTATTTCAGTAACGTATATTACTAACAAACATGATTGTTAAGACCATAGTATATTCTTCCGAACACTGTCTAGGTAAAGATGAGCACTCTTTGGTCATAAAACAACTTGATTTTCGGCATTTAACAAATTGACATCTCAAGGAAATTGCATTGTTGTAATGTACAATTAAAAGAGCTAACAATTGTCAAGTGTCAATATACTAACCATGCAAACGACGTACAACAATATACTAACCATGTTACATTTTATTAACAATACCCTATTATTGATCACTGAATCTATGACTACATTTTTTAAAATATTCTTAAAATACTTACACTCACATACATTCTCGTGCGTCCGACACAAGTAAACAAATGGCTTGCTGAAGAGTACCCGGCAAGGATCTCACTATCATGGCTTCAGAAATAGTAAGGTATTTGCCAAGTCAGTTTTTGGAAAGCCATTTGTCGGTAATCGCGACGGAACACAACTATCGCGGTATCCCAGAAGTTAACACATGATTTGCTAAAGAGTACCCGGCAAGCGTCTCGCTATAGTGACTCCACAAACAGCAAGGGGTTTGCCAAGTCAGGTTTAATGAAGCATCTGTTAACTTCTATACGAGAGAGATTGAGAGAAAGAGAGAAATACACTCGTGAACACAAGCCGCGTACACACAGTCGACCAAATGCTGTGTGAGTTGGTTCTCCGGCGCAAGATTGTATGGTACAAATAATCTTGCGTCCCTCTACCAACTTTAAAAACACTAGAGGCCCTCACAGATGGCAAGACCTTGACGAGGTTGTGAGGCTTTCAACTAACATTTGCTTGTACCACAAATATCAATTCACTCAAGTTTCCTTAATGACAGTTCTAGATCTTCATACTGGATCGAGGAATAAGTACAGGTAGCTTCATATTTCTCATTAGCCACCGA
The DNA here is from genome assembly GCA_022664845.1 of Lepisma saccharinum. Lineage (NCBI taxonomy): Eukaryota > Metazoa > Arthropoda > Insecta > Zygentoma > Lepismatidae > Lepisma > Lepisma saccharinum. The sequence continues at coordinate 15,809 of JAGDQP010022398.1, forward strand.
TAATTTTTAAATGTATTCCCATAACGAGAAGCTAACAGTCTCTCAGCATGGCACTGTTGATGGTTGAGTAATGTTCATTCTTCTCAATCTCAAAAATCTGCCATACAGGACAAAGAAATTACTTCAACCTGAACCTGCAATACTAGTTTTAGCGAACAATCACGGTCAACAATTCAGAACAAAAACATTAACGCAACAGTATGTTTAGACAAACTCCATTGGGCACAGAATAGCTTGCAGGTTTACCATTTCAAGTCTTCTGTTCATTGCATGGTGTCTACTAATTTTGTAACTTGAAATTCTCAAAGTTTTCCAGGTTTACCATGAGTTCTCTCCAAATTACCTGAGTCCTTAGTATAGTGGAACATGTAAATAATACGCAATGACAATTTTTTTTAACCAAACCACCACCCAGTCCAAGTATCTCGTACATTATTGGTATTTCACAAGTGAAAAAATATAATTTATTTAAAATAGAGGATTTTAACACATTGAAAATCGAACCCACGACCTCCGCCTTGCCGAGGTAGCGCTCTTACCAAATGTGGTCCACCTCATACATTTCCCTGAGTTTCCTTCATAAATGATAGGTTTCCCTAAGTAATCCAGATTTATAAAATTCGTTTCCAGGTTGGTAGACAGCCTGCACCCAAATGTGCTCACAGTGTTGGTGTGTTAACATACTGAAGTGCTTGTAATACACCTGGCACAAACACCCCTCCCCCCCCCCCAAAAGAAAAACTATATTGAAATTTTAAATAATCATAATTTTTCGTTGGAAGCATCTTTTGAGGCCCTCAAGAAAACAACCAGCGAGAAGATGTACTTCACAAATGACAAATCCTTGCAGCATTAACAAAGATTAAGGACAAAATCGACGTCCCATCAGGAAAGAGCTGCAGCAATTGCTATTGCAGTTCCACAACACATTTAAAATAATGAGCGGAGAACAGCCAAATAGCATAATTGACAGAAGCAAAATACAAAAAGAGTTCACTAAAAATCTCAGAGTTTGTAGACCGGGATAGACACTACACATTTGTTCCAAATTTGATGCCAAGAAATTGGGCCTTTCTTTGGCACAAGATTAAAATATTTTGCACAAAGAAATCTGTGAAACATCTCTCTTTAGTAATAAAAATTGTTAATTGATAGCGGATGGAACTCGTTGGATGCCATCCTCGTCGAGTCCTGGGTTAGTATAGCCTGTAACACAGAATCCAAACTTATCCAATTTTTTTAATAACTTCACCATAATCTATGTTTATTGCATAAAATGAACCAAAAATAAGAACCAAGTTACAGTCAACATGATGGAAAGAATTGCGAAATAATGATGTAGTAAAAGGTAATAATTTCACAAAATCTCAGCCATTGCGCCCTGGCTAGAAGCGAAAAGAATCTTTTGAAGTAAAGTGATGGGATGGAATGAAGCTTCTTCCCTCTCCACCTTTGAATTTCGAAAAAAGAACAGAAAAAGAGAGCCTTATTTAGGATCAACCCTACTGTACAGCGGAGATGCGTCTGCCTTTTTTCTAACTCTGCAAGGCTACAAAAAATTAAAAAAAATCTAAATACGAAACAAAGCAACTGGAAATAAGATCAGGAACAAATGTTTTTTCTTTATTCCTTTTATACATAGTCTCGTCGTCTTCGAACGTAACTGAAAGAACTCTGCCAAGCAGAATTTTGCGTAAGAGTTGTTGTCACTACACGAGTTTGGAAGCATACATTTCTCGCGCTTCGTCTCTTTTCCGTATATTACATAAACCACAACAGAAAGTAAGAACACTTTACTTACTTTGACTGAGCTGCAAACTGCACTGCAGCATAAATAGCAGCCTCTACTTCTACAGCATCATGAGAATCCAGGCTTCGTCGAATGCTATGATGCACTTGCTGTCGCTCAGGTATAATACCAGCTACACTTCCCAGAGTCCTTAAGGTAAGTGCTCGGGCTACCTACAATTCACAGATCGGAAAACTTGATATTATTAACATTATAAGTGTACTACATTACATTACAGGATATCACATTAAAAAATGTGCTTTGACGTGGAAAAACTGATTTCTTAGAAATATTACTTTAAACAATTTATTTAGTCTATTACACGTTACGTTCTGACATTTAAAGTAGATTGTTGGCATCAGTGTTCGATCCTGAACAGAGAGTATTACTCTAACACGCAGAATACCGTGTAGACCCTTTCCCAGGTTGGGACCACATTTCGGAAAATAGAGCTAGAGAAGACTTCTCCAGACAGGAGAAAATCTCAACCCTCAATCAATGGTTTGCACTACCTAAAATAGATTTCAAATACAACTAGAGTGTTTTTTTAAAATTATCAGTCTGAAAATTTAAGAAAACGTAAAAGGTCTGTTACCTGGACATCTTAGAAGTAAGCTACCACTTAAATCCTACCTATGGTAGTTTTAACATAATTTTACCCTTTGCGACTTATGTGTACTTCATGAGGCTCGATTGAATGAAGTAAAATTTGTTATGCTTGCCTTGAAGAAGACCTATCCAAGTAGGTCTTCTTCAACTTTTTAAATATAGAAGATACTGGCACGTGACATTAACAAACTGGATATTAAATCTGTATATTTAAATTGCTGATTATTTACGGTGACTAATCATAGTTGACAACCGTATATATTACTTAAGAATACTTTCCATTCGCTAATTATAAAGTTAACACCAACAACTGATTACTTACCGGGTCATTTGAATGTATAACACTGAAGATCCTTCGAACAAACTCATCAACGTTCAATATCTTATCAAGATGTTTCTCACTTTGCTGACAGACACGCAACACCCATACTCGCAAGAAATTATTCCTGTGAATTAACACAAAACAACATTAATAACGCTCTCTTAAATAAGCAGTAATACAAATCTAATGTATGAAAAAGTTTCGTCTGAATAAAAGGATACGTGAATTCGTTTCCTATACATGTCACCAGTAGCAAAGCGTGCGTTTCATTTAAGCATCGTAATCAGTGACTACATTCTGAAATAAAGGAGATCCCTCTTAATGTGCACTACGGATGATCCTAGAGTAAATACAGTGCAAGTATTTTACAGTGACATCGGTTATAATGCCACCTCGCCTACAGCGTCAGGTATTCTGTGATACCAACAAATTCCTCATAACCGCATAAATCTCGGTTACGACACAATTTTTCAAGCTCTTTGGATGACGGGTGACGTAATAACCAAGTTCTACTGTAGTTCTATTTGTTAACTTGTCCCAGCTATCAATATCATTTTGGACGCGAATCGCAGTGAAATATATTTTTCTAGTAAGTTCAGAGAGTTCTCATTATCGAAAAAAATAGAAACATTCATAACAGGCTCTCTTTGAAAGTAAAAGACAACTCCATTAAACAATTGAATATAAAATTTCAATTTTAGTTTTTCAATTACAGCTCGGGATAAGTCACACTTCGCAATTGAATTTCATATTCTTTCTACTAAAATATACAATGTAATACATTTTTCAAAACAAGCTCAATCTATTGTAGAGTAAAAACTGAAAATTGACTATCCTATGTGGTTTTTTTAAAGGCCGGCTACAGTGTTACAAGGTACGTTGAATCAGTCACAAGATACCTTTTTCTGAAAGAACCTTTAACTTCAAATGAAGTTAATGAATCATTTGTCACTGCCAGCCGGGTTTACTTGTAAGCAACGATTGAAGGAAGAGATATGCAATCGTGTTGCCGGAAAAATGGCAAATACAAAAACTGAGCAGCGCATTATTTTGAAATTCCTTGTAAAATTGAAGAAATCGCCGAATAGAATATGTGTGAAGCTGTTGCAAGATGTGTGCGGCGATAATGGGATACCATTTACACGTGTGTTTGAGTGGGCATAAACCCTTCACCGCGGGACGTGGACGATGACGAAAGACTATGTCGTCCGATCACAAAATGTGGGAAAAGTAAACGATATTGTTCGGAAAGATCGCAGGCTCAGCATTCGAATTATAGAGGACATGGTGGGAAATTCTACACGACCGTCTTAACACGCGCAGAAATGATACCGCAAAACCTCACCCAGGGCCAGAAGGACGCCCGAAAGGTGTTAGGAGTATAGTTGTGATCTTTTGACGAAAATAGTTTCTCCCACAACAACGAACTATTTTATCAGCATAGTTTGAAAACTATAATTATATTGAACGAATAGTCAGAAATGTATATTTTAAGTCATTTCGTTACTTACTTGTTTTACTGTTCTTTCCTTTTAGCTATGGTAGTTTGATCTCGCAGTGATATTTGAATTTCAATGTTTCGTAACCTGATATTGAACTAATATCTCTGGAGGTTACGATCTTGTGGAAATAATACTCTTAGGAATATATTAGATGGTGATGTATATATTATTAATAGTTATGCAATATGAATTGGATGAATAGTTGGTTAACAGCAACTATTGACATTGTTATAAGGTGGTCATTGAAATTGGTCAATGACATTGACATTGCCAGCAACTATTGGCATTGGTCATTGTTTAGTAAAGGTAGCAGCATATGATCTGTTATTAAATATTATATATTACTTACCTGAGATTGAGAATAAAGTTGGATACACTTGAGATGCCCCCAGTGCATCTACGTTTATTGTTTGTATTTGTAATACCAGAATTCGTAGCTGTGGGCTAAGTTGGTATATACTGGTAGCCATTACATCTAATAAGGAACTCATACATATAATATATATTCTCTTTTATATATATATATTATTTAAAACAAAAAGAGCAGCAGTTTCTAGCAGATAAAATGATTCCAGTGCTGTAACAACAACCTTATTCGCCAGATTTAGCTCCATGCGATGTTTTTTTCTTTTTCCGAAAGTAAAATACTTACTGAAGGGAGATCATTTTCAGACCACGGAATCGGTGAAGGAGAAAACGTTGGCGGGACTCAAAGAGGTTAACACCTTAAAACTTCCACTTTTGCTTTCAACAATGGAAACATCGTATGCGAATGTGTACAGAGAAGAGGAGTATGTTGAAGGGGATCACCTTTAATTTGTAAGCCTAACACAATAAACAGAACTTTTAGCACAGTCCCGTTATTTATTAACCAGACCTCGTATATCTTCAGCGGAACAACTAAGACAATGCAGATTTGCTACCAATAAGAAGAAGTACCAAGAAACATTTGATGAGGTCAAACCTCTATACCTGCCTTCAACATCAATGAATTGATGACATAATCCATTTACACCCTTGCGAATTTAGTTTTTGAAGTAAAGCAAAGAAAAAAAAACCCCTTTTGGTTCCACAAACCAATTTAAAGAAGTATCTTAATGACTTTTAGGTGACATGTTGCTAATGCCAAATCTTCATGCACCGAGTCACCGTAGCTCAGTAGTAGAGCGTTGGCGTAGCAATCGGGAGGTCGTGGGTTCGATCCAGCGGCCGACCATCCTGACAGTTTTTTTTCCTGTCACATCCGGCAAATGCCGGGGTGGCACCTTGAGCATAGGCCCTGGCCAACACCTTCCCGAATCCTTTCCCCTTCCTTATCCCGGCCTGAGCCTTAGATGCCTAAAGGCCATAAATAAAATTCAAATTCATGTAGTTGTTGAGAAAAGTGAAGTTACCCTGTTGCACGCTTTGCAAGCGTAAAAATGTGAATCGAAGTAAGTGGCAAAAACCCTTTGTGATAAAACCTGAACAACCACACCTTGTGAATAATTAGAAATTTTCTTATATTAAAGAAATTAAAAATAAAATAAAAACGCAATAATTATAAAGTGACAACGCAAAAACAGTTATTACAGCATTTCTGTTATACACTAATATTAACAACAACACTACACATATGGACATAATTTCCATGCAAATCGTGCCAGTATTAACTAAGATATGACAAGGTTCGTGAATGAGCGGCCAAACCAAAGATGGTTGGCGTCATAACCAGATGGCGCATGTCCATGTAGATCAAAGCATACTTATTAAGATACGTATTAAGCAATTGTGGGGAAGAAATCTCTACACTATAACTTTCCTACAGAACTCTTACCAAATCCTTTATTATTAAAGACCAGCTCTCAAGAACTTACAAGTTTCGTAAGAGACGAAGGACAAGTGAGAAAAATCATGGCTAATGAAAAGTTCAACAAAAAAGCTTACCCAACACGAAATACATCTGCTAATTTCAGCAAAGACGAATTGATGAGAATAGGAAACGGATACTTTTCAAACAGTCTTGGAAATCTAACAATGGCTTCACATTGCTCTCCAAAACGACCGGAACGTACAGATGAAGCTCATCTTCAGATCTGTATCATTTACATTTTTCTATAAACAGAATAACCAAACTATTGAGAAAACTGATTCTAAAAATAAACCCCTTTTCAGAAAATAAATAATTCTTATTACAATAAATATCTTTGTAATTATTACATAAATAAGTATAAAAAATCCACACAGACACCCTTCTGAAATTCATTGTACAATATTTTGCTCTATCAGATCTGAAGATGAGCTTCATCGGATCATTCAAAAGAGGACTACGCAAAAAGCTAATATACATTACACTACGAGTAAAAATGTCAAAAGTAGGAATACGTGCGCAAGTGCTTATATTTGGGGTTAAGAGTATAGCCAAGCCTGCCTAGCCTAAATATTCCGATGCACCATGAACAGCAGTGAAAGCACAAGGAGGGGAGCCTACAATTGTGTATTGTTTGTTGGGAACAAACACTAAAGCAGTGGTTCCCAACATGTCTTGTTCCGTGGAACATCAAATTACGTGTCCTACCTACTGTTGAAAACATAGGGTTAACTTTCCCAAATGGTGCATGGAAAAGTTAATATATATATATATATAGTTTAGTTAAAGTCGGGTTAGATATCTCTTTTTATGTTTATGGTGCTGTTATAAATTTACGTCGCCAGAAAATGGAAATTTTACGGGAGAAATCGACTTTGTGGGTAAGTAAAGGAAGGTGTCTTATGCAAGATTTGCATGGCGTTGTTTGTCTAAAGTGCGAAGTGGTCGGCCATTATAAGCAACAGGAGGTACGAAAAGCGATCGCAACGCCATGAGCGGCAGTAATCCATCGAACGGTGAATAACTGACTGTGTCAACTGTGTAAAATTTCAAAATGCGTACCCGTTGGTCTAGACTCTAGAGGTTGGCGTTGCTTACTACGGATTGAGGGTTCCCAGGTTCGATTCCCGCCGCTGCCAAGGATTTTTTCCAAGGCGTGTGGGTCTGGAACGGTGCCCACCAAGCATCGAGAGCTGCTATGGGGCGATCCCAGTGAGAGCTTAGGCTGTCCTCTGCCAACCCGTCAGCGTGTGAGCAGAACACCAATCTACTCCCTCCGGGGACAGGCCTTATCCAGTAGTGGATCGAATATGGCTGATATATATATATATGTGTACCTAACCCACTCTAGATGTTCTTGTAAACAGTAAAGAAAGGCGTGAAAATAATGCAATCACAGCACAGGATCGTAACCAGCCTAAAACGGAAGGGAGGAGGGGGTAGTATATGACTGTTCATACATACAAACTATATGTATGTCAAGTATTGAAAGGGGTGCTCTTCCCCCCTTGACTACCGGCATATCGGAGTATTTAATACCAGTAGGGTTATTTCTACCCCGTAAGGGTCTAAAGTAGCAGGGAGACCTTAGCAGGAAGTTTTTTAATCAGCGGGAATTCTTGAAAGTGGCAGTTAACGTGGTGGCGCTCACTGAATTAGTATGGTGTCGGTGATGACTAAAGACGTGTGTTTAGACAATGACATGAGTTCGAAGGCGGGGTATTCTCCATGCGCGTTTCAAGCAAAGGATGGTAACTACAGTTGTTGAAAGTGTCTTTAAGTATACTGAATGCATTTGCAAGTGTAAATGAGGGAAAACCGTCAAAAGCATGAGAAAATGTGTGTATATGGCACGAAGTGCACATAGGGCAAAACTACTGGAATAGAATGTTGTAGCCGCGATGCGCCTATTAATTTAGCTTTTCGAATTGAAATAGAGGAGAATACTGAAAATCACGAATGGGGTTAAGTTTACTGGTGCCGGACCAATTTTAAGAAATTTACAGGATGAATTAAGTTAATTTAGTTTGGTTTGTAATGAAATGGGAGCGAAATTGTAATGTGGGTAACACTGAAAATGAATAATAATATTGTTGTAGTTATTTTTATTTTTTTAGATGTTTTAAGACGCACCGGGGAAGGGACTATTTGGCGTAGAGTTACAGTTCTCGTCATGTGGATGCGGTTAAGGCACTTTCAAATAGCGCGTGTTTGTGACATTTCTTGCGTGAGTTTTATCGAATCTTGCGCAAACCGCACGCCTCCCATGAACACGGGCTGGGGTGCCGGCAGTGTGTAAAGTGATTTTGGTTTGGTCCGGCACTAGTAAATAAATGCTATCACAAGAAATGTCAAGTGGTTGTCTGGCGACGTAAAACTACAACTGCACGATATTTATCATTCTACGCGATGCATATAACGTTAAACACGCACTCCTTGTGGTCACCCAAACAAGGCAAAATAGTCCCAAATAATCTTCGCTTTCACCATTTCCTACTTCCAATAGGGGTAATTTTAATTCAGCTACCCCAGAAAATGCAAACTTTACAGGGTAAATGTAATATTCCCAATGGGGAAGGAAGTAGATGGCTGATCCCCCTCATGATTTAGGACTAAAGGTTAGGTTAAATTTGGTTTGTTTGCATTCGAAACTGAATAAATAGCTTACGGATTACGTAAGAATAGGTCAGGTTAGGTTCGGTGGTTAATGTCCTTCACATAGCGGATCAGTCATCTGCACCCTTGCTTTCCAATGTAAGTGGAAATGGTTATACAACTAAGCTTCGAGTCATGGAAGTGTGAAATAAAGGGTGGAAAAGCGGTGTCAGTGGAACTACTTAGCCTCTACCGCGTTCAGTCAGAGCACATGATGGGAGTGTTAAAGGGAAAGATAATCTACCCTGACTATTACTAAGTCGCCTTTGCTTTCTCGATACTGTTCACGCTTCTTGAAGCAAAATATTTGCTACTCATAATACGAAGTGACCCCATTAGTAGCCAGGCCTTTTTTTTCGCCTTATTTGTCTGTGGTGAACTCTAGTACCGGTACGTATTTAACGAAATAATGACACATGGCACTTCGTTACACCTTTTGGCTTGTTGGCCGACGCTATGTATGCATAGAAGTGCCGGAGATAATTATTTATAAGGAAATGAGTGGCATACAGCGCAGCAAAATCAATCCCTTTCATGGCTCGAAGCTGTTGGAAATATTAAATTTCTCGTATACACTTTACAACTTTTTTTGCGGGCCAGAAAGAAGTTATTCTGACGGAATACTCTGTTATACGGCGCTGAATAGCCAAATTTCGGATGCATAGAAGGAATATAACGTAAAATCAAGGGTTGATGTGAGTGCAAGGGGACAAAACTTTTATACTCTCATCGCACTCATATCAACCCTTAATTTAACTTCCCGCATCTAAAATCAAAATCTGAAGTACATTCAACGCCACAGTACAGAAGTAGCTAATGCACAGAATTAAAAAAAAAACAAAAAAAAAAACTTACCTTTATCAAGTTCAGTGAGAGCTGAATTCGCATCCTGCTCCGGCTCACCTAATCCATTCTCGTTATATGAACTTATCTTGAATCCAAGCATAGTGCCTTAATTATGTAAAATGAATTCTTGTTCTGGTTATGACTAAATGTAAATTGTGTAGATTGCACTGACCATTGAGAAAACCGGCATTTTCATACGATTACATCCACTCACAAATGTTTACATACGGCAGTGTTCACTATTCAGATTCCCGTCACAATACTTCTCTCCAAACGCTGGGGGGAAAAATCCCGATTTTGGTAAAAAAAAAATCCCGTCTGCATAAAGGCTCCCTTTCAGGTAAGCTTGCATTGTTTGTTATTTGGGCTGGATGCCATTTGAAACAGGTGCTGTTTCGTAGTGTTATTTTTTACCTGGGCCCTATTTCATAAAACTACAAGATCTGTTATACAAGCGTACGGCTTGTAGACCAGTAACTTTTTTTACAAATGTATGTTTCATAAAACTACAGCTGTATGCTACAAGTTACAAGTAAAAACACTTGTAAAAAGAAGATTTTTACAAGTGTATGTTTCATAAAACTACAAGTATAGAACTCAAGTTACAAGTTGAAACACTTGTATTTACAACTGTTTTTTTATGAGTGTACTAGTGTTTCTGTTTCATAAAATTTGACGAGTTGTAAACGTAATGAGTTGAAATTTACAAATCGAGAGAGCTTGGTAGGTTTTCAAGCATACATGTAAAGGGTGAAATTTGTGAGAAATATGTGGCTTAGATGAATCCGAAAATGACGATAGGTTTGCTCTGCACCGTCCAAAGTGCTTCAAGGAACGTTTAAATTAAGAACTTGAAAACAGTCATCAGGGCCCTATTTCATAAAAGATACAAGTCTACAGGCTACAGGTTTCAATCTACAGGTACTTGTGTTAGTAGTACTTGTAATTTGTGTTTCATAATCATTACGGTCTGACTAGTAAAACAAAGTCAGGAATTTACAAGTTTACAAACCCAGACTTTACTGATTACAAGTACTTGTAATTCCTGTTTCATAATCTCCTCATACCGACTTGTAATATAAGTTCAGCATTTTACAAACTTACAACTCAATCAGATATCTGCAACCGGCCATTAGTGATTAGTCAGTTGTCACATATTCGAAATTGTGTAATATTCTTTTTATTTATCCAAATGTGTTCGAGGAAGCAGGAGCTATTTATTACAAAAATGAAATAAAAATAAAATTGTGCTATTTAGGGCTATTTCGTAGTCATTAACGGGAAGTACAATGCAAAAGTGTGGTAGCAAATCGAGCTATGGGTATAATAAACATTGGAAGAACTCGCAATATCTTTGGGATACGATGTGGCCAAATTCTAAGAGCACTATGGTAATTGGTATGTATCTGTTTAGCTTCGCTATGAAAATTTATGTAGAAATACACTAATGGTATTCTGTATCGTCCCTACTAGAAGCAAAGATTTAGATAACAGGTCCATCCTGTGCCTTACTGATTGAAGTTTAATAAAGTTGTGGTAGTTTGCTTCATAATATTCAAACTTTCTGGTTATTTAAGGACGTAAAACAATAGTATAGGGTAGACCAGTTAAATATACCCTTGCCCTAAAATGGACTTGCTACTGTAAAATATGCATTTGAAGGAACACCTCTATGTTACTGGCCCGGTGATACAACTTTTTTAAAATCGATTATATTACTTAATGTGCAGCAAAAACGGATTAACGCGGACACGGTTTCTAGTTCCTACTCATAGTTCCTACTCAAAACAGTAATATCATGGAACTACCCCACATGATGTATGACTCATAGAACTCACGGTCTAAGAACCGGTGTGGTTTCTCCTAGAAAAGACGCTTTATTTACTAGCGGGGCAACAGCGGGGTTACTTTCTATTGTGTTACCCTGCCAGCAGCTATACTAGTGATGTGCTGGTGCTACTTGTCCGTGATTAGACACCGGTTCTTACGTCGTGGCGACTTTAAACACTGATTTTGTATCCGATTCTGATAATATTGAGCTATTAGCCCCCAACGGCTGCACTTTATATACTCCCCAGTTCGTTCGAAACAGTGAAGGTTGGATTTGTTTAGATTTTGTTAAACCAACTAAAATCAAATGAAGTTCTTTATATAATTTTAGTTAGGTTGGATGCTCTTTGGATACTAATTTGAGTTTAGCTGATTTAACAAATTCTAAACAAACCCAACTTCCATTATTTTGAACGGTACAGGGAGTATCTAAAGTCCAGCCTGAGATATGTTAAAGAGTCGAATCACCGTTATTTAGATAAGTGAATCGGAATATATTTAAACCAGAAGCCTGATCAATACGGTGAACATACGTTCCTAATTTTTTGAGACAGTCCCGAATTTTAAGATTGAGTTCAGAAAAAATATTGAAAAGTCCCGAATTTCATTTTTAAAAATACGATTTTACATTTGTTTTACTGTAGTGTTCCTAATTAATAAATTATAAGTGATCAACTTATTACTAATAGTTATAATAAATTAAATCATAAATTATTACATTTTAACAAATAAATCATAAATAAGTTATTACTATATCAGCTGAATACCAAGAACATATGAAATTTAGAAGTTCTAAAGTTGATGTAAACTTTTATTATCTTCAAAGACAATTTTTTTTTTTTTTTTAACAAAACGCATCTTTGTGATAAATTTATATTTTCGAATTTATCTATGGCTTTTTGGCAACTCTGGCTGATGCATGTATTAGGTGGGGAGAGAATGTTTGAAGGTATAGTCCGCCAGGGGCTAGTTCGAAGGTACTGTACCATCCTGGCATTTGTCTGGTATGACTGAGCAAACTCCCTGGGAAAAAAGCTATTTTTATGGCTTGAATAATAACTTTTTCTTGAGTTGACCCTCAAACCACTCGCAGATAAGTGTTTTTAAACTCAAAAGGCTAAAATTTAACGCCTCTAACTACGGTATCAAAACAACCTTATTTAAGTTATTTTCGTGTAATTAGTAAAATAAATCAGTAGTTAAATAATGTACTACGTAATTGTTGAATGTTAAACTAAACGAATTAAATGTTATTCATTTATTAGCTCTGAATATGTTTTAAATTTTATTTCATTATTGGTTTTTGATTAATAATCTCTCATTACAGGAAGGAAGATATTTACTACTGAAAGGACTTATGCTCAGCAGGAAGAAGACAGGGAACTGAAGCTCCAAGTGGAGCATTTGAAGCTACTAACAAGAAAACACAACTAGAAATTCTCAAACTGCAACTTGAAATAAACGTAAAGAACTCACAGGTCATGGCGGATTGTCACAGGAGCATACATGATTGTAGAGGAGAACGATATATTAATTGTGCTGTGCTATCCATAACAAAGAGCATATGAAAAGATTTATACACCAATACAGTTAATGCGAATATCAAAAGCTCCATGTCATTTGTTTATTGTAATTGTATGAATGAATTGAATGTAAATAAACACAGGAAAAGAAATTGCGACGAGTAAGACGTTTGTGTATTATGTTCAGTAGCTTTATAATACTTAGAGCATTGAAATATGAGTGATTTTGAATGATAATGTAACGATGGCAGGCATTTATTTAGACATTCCTCTGATTCGGTAACATTACGTAACTGATGTTTCATTTGATAGCTAAAGGCAAATTATTTACCTTTTTAATTAAGCCTAATAGTAGGTTAGGTTAGCATAGGTCATCATGAGATACAGAAAAGTATTTTTCTAAAGTTCATCCGTGAAGGAATATCAAGTGCCAAGCTTTTGAAAATTTTTTGTCTTTCAAAATCACAGTTTGCTTAGATGACGTCATTGCGCAAGCCAAGAAAGTCGATAATGGTGATTCCCCAAACTTTGTTTTGTGTTCACTCAGGTCGATATTTTATCCGGGCCCAAATGTAACTGATCATAACCTAACTCAACCTTAACAAATCTAAGATATCCTGAAAATAAGCAAACTAAAATAAAGTTGGAAAAATTATAAAATCAAATGAATATCTTTGATTGCATGGGTAATGTATACCTTAAGTGGCATTACAACCAAAAATTATCAATGTAGGCGCTCTCTTTGCATATCTCAAATATTAGTTAACCGGTGTCAGAACGAATCATTAATACAGAGCAATGGGTTAACCACACGAAACATCTATGATTGTAAGATAAGTTATGATTGGATTTCAACACTTAGGCCTATGTAGCAACAGTAGCAGAGATTTATTAACATGAAATTGAGCCTAGAGATATATTTAAAATACTGTATGTATGCAAGTAAGGCGCAACTATAAGTACTATCGCTGAGGTACTGATAAAAAGCTAACAATATCTAGGATTTTACCCAGCCACCGAGTTCCCAATCAGCACACTCAGGTGCAAATGACGTGATACTTTGGTTGAAGAAACCAAAATCACGTCTTTGTAATGAAATTACGTCGCTATTGCGTGAAATTTTGATCTTTTAAGTGACGTAATTCTGTCATGTCTTATCCTCTAGTTTTTGGCGACATGCTATGATTATATATCGTTTTCGAAAGCGACTGCGTGATCTTGCCAATGTGGTTGGAGTAAAACAGTGAACTTGTGGGATTCAACTATTTTATATGTATGCGTTACTTTCTAAAATGCTAAAGCATGGGGATCCAACGATTGTTTTCGGACAGATTGGTTCATTTATATGTTTATTTGAAACAAATAGCTACAGGACAAACCTGTCAGTGGAGGAATTTTACATAAGTTGTTTGGTTTGTGACATTTACCCATCATTTCGACGTCTTTCGCATCAATTTTCGAGCTAAAACTGACGTAATTTTCACGTTCGTGTGCTGCTTGGGATCGAATTGTAACGTTTGCGTGTTTTCAGTCGATACTAAGGATGCATGTACTGCAAAGACAACAATGGTAGTATCTTACTTATTAACTCTATAGCTTACGCAACTCGCAAGTTCATCGCCACAGTAACAAACGTTCGCCATGAGATTCTATCCTGGGCAAAATCAAGCCAGTTTTCATATGAAACACCTACTTCCCGAAGATCCCTTCTAATATTGCCCTCCCAACA
>JAGDQP010022399.1:0-30459 GCA_022664845.1 Lepisma saccharinum
TCTTGAGGTAAAGAGTTTGTAAAGAGGGTTTGTAATCCAGGGTATGTAAGAGTTTGTTACTGTTTGGAACGCGCCAATTACAACTATACGGCGTCCACCCATTCGCGAAAGTGCGTTACATTATTACTGAAGATTGCGGTATGACACTTTGGTTTTCCGGTACAGGTGTGGATGTTCACTGACCTCGAAGGAATTTGGAAAACAATGGGAGGGGCTTACGTCCACCACGGACTAAAGCTGGTAGGTGCTAACGTAACTGTTTAGGTACATATGTATGGGCGTGCATTACACTAGTCAATTTTTTTCATGCTATTACCCGAATCCTGTTACCACGGTCAGTTCTGTATTATACATTTTTTGTCACCTATAACTAAATGGAACTTCAATCTTATTGTATCACCTCGATCCGTAGCGCAGAGTTCTTTAAATATGATCACTACCGCACTTTGTGGTATTCCATACACCACCACCACTACACAAACACAGGGAAAACATCGCTAGGGCGTTCACTTGTACACCGGGACATGAAGGACGCATCAGAACTTTAAGGGGTTGTTGCTAACAGTTACGTACACACACTTGTCCAGGACCACATATTGTAGGGTTCACTCATATTGATTGTTTCACCTTCGCCTGGAGGATATCGCGAATTTGGTCCACATAGTGCTCTACCTGTTTCGCGAGATCCAACTGGAATTGAATAAACGTCTACCGAGTACGTGGAAGCTCCTCGGAAAATAATGTATACAGTTCGTATGCCATATTAGGTTCTGTCACCATATCTTGTACGTATTGATTGTTATTAAAGTATCCACAATTACACACCTCACCTTCTTCCGTTAGTTCATAGTGGCAGGTAATACATTGCACGTACCTTTTCGGGTCAACTTGGATCAATGCTGACTTGATACACATCCAGTAAGGATAGTTCGGAACACAGAAACAGGGTTCATCAGCGGTTAACACCTTAGCGTATTTGACACCCGACGTGTTCACGGCTACCAACACTGTCACTGTTTGAGGTCCATAAATTGAAATAAAGGCTGCACCAGGTTTGCGAGTACAGGTTTCTCACGCTGAATGTTAATGTAGAACCATTTGTATCCACCGTTGGTAAGGGGATACGTATTATACTACAGTTTTACATGCAACGGGTTGGATAATGTTGGTGTTGCTTCATGCACATAACCCACACAGATAATACTCGTCCAGGGCAAGGCGCTGTGTGACGTGTAGTAGACAATATACAGTTAACATATACACTGTACAGTTGCACACGGTTGGGCCGTTAGTAAGTAGAATGCTATTTGTATTAGCATTTATCATCATACGTTCCATGGTTGGGTTTACTACACACAGTGCATGCACCCTACGTTCCTACGCATGCGTCCAACCCTGCTTCAGGAACTTATATAATTTTGAGTACGCGAAGGCACTGCGCAGCTATTCCCACCGTACCTTGCGTGAATGGTTTTGCATTGCGCGCATGCGGGTAGTGACCTTTAAGTGAGCGTTGCCCGTGTACTTTTCCACATTGTTTACATCATCATGAGCCATTGGGAACCAGTTGATGAACGGGAGCTCTGCCACGTTGCAGCCAAGGTGAAAAAGGAGGCCAAGCTACAGGTGCCTCCGTGTACATGTACGTTTGAGACCTGTGATGAGCGGTGTTTGTGGATCGCTTTAGAGCTTTGGGAGCCAGGTTTAGCCATTCTGTGCCAAGGCTGCAAGGATCGCAGACCTCCTCAGTTTGAACATGCGTGTAGTGAACATTTCAGCGGTGCAAACGTACCGGACGTATATTTGGACGCTTCCAATAACCTTTTCCCGGTTGGGTGAGGAACTTGTTTAGCGGTGAGTGGTACGTGGACAAAGTGTTTGATTTGTACGTCCAACAACACACCACCACCAATGGGTGCTGCCGATCCGTGTTTAATGCGGGGATAGTAACCTTTGTTGAGCACCATCTGGACAGACTTACTGCGTTGTGCTGGCGCAAGGATCGAGGAGGCAACGCTGACTACTAAACCGTACCTCATCATAGTTTAGTGCGAATATGGACATTCCCACCCCAATGTGGTGTTCTTGCGAGTGTTCGATGGGTCTCATCAAGGAACACTGTATTTGGACTGCGTTTGACCACTGGACCCTCTCTCCATTTTCGTTAGTGTGCGACGGCTGCTGTTACCAGATCCCGGATATGTTACATCATGTGTGTTAGTCCAGCCATATCCCAGGATCGTACGTTTACTACTGTATTGGATCCAACCACCATAAACACGCTCTACAGTGTGTATGTGCAAAACCATACCCGCAGTATATATCGTAATACGTTTGAGTGCGGGCTGTACTTTTTGTTGGAGCATGAACTTACCCGGGTGATGGGTAAACTACTTTCAAAGGACCTCACGGCCATGTGTGGTACATTAATACAGTGATGTGTGTTACATAGTATTTGACTGGGAGGAGGCATATATAACTAAAGTACTGGTTGCTGGACGATGCGATCACGGATTCTAGGTGTGTGTATCAGTATAGTGGCTTAAATAAATTTATATAATTACCGTACGTTGTACATATTATTTGTTACCTGACACCAGATAGGAAGTGGTTATTATTATATTTTTATTACTACAGAACATCGCCTAAATGGTCCCTGTATCTGTCTGTACCAATACACACGTCCAAAGCATGTATTGCTAAAGTTTTTTTAGTTTCCATTTGTGCTCATTGTTTGCTTCTTATTTTTAATTACCTTACCACTCGAGTATGCCACATTAGCAACCATCATTTGTATGTGTGTGTGGGTGAGCATTGCTTCAACTACCGCGGATAGTGTATTCCTTGAATATGTCCTACAATGACGAAGAATGCGTACACCATTGAACATTGTACTACATAGGTGGCTGTGGGAGGTTGTTTGTGTTACCATGCTTGGGGTAACAGGTATTTATTGTACCACCGCCACCACGCCCAATGGTTGTATGTGTGTATACACACAGACCCTACAGGGACCATTGTACACATTAATGATGAGTTTTGCTTTATTGTCTTAGACTGCAGTGCTGTGAAGTATACTTGCGGTTTTGATAACATTGCCCATTGTAGACCATGAACATTCTATTCCACCACCACCAGAACATCCATTGGTGGTATGAGTGTACACACTACAGGACCAATTTTACACATATACATTACCTTTTGCTATGGTGTCGTATCATTTGTTTATTGGTATTGCCATCTAGAACCTGGTTTGACACGTGTAATCACTCCATGCGCCACGTTTACTTTTGGTTTGTTGTACAACATCCATGGTCATGGATCAGAGTGTACCCTTATATAACGAATGAATTGTCATATCCGTTCTTAATTTTATTTGGTACCATTCCCAACCTCAAACTTTTTTTAATATACTAATTTACCATCACTACACGTATTGGTGTATTTGTGTAAACATTACAGGCGAAATTTTATTGTACGCATCCACGATGATCTTTTATACAGGTCCTGCATGACATATTATTTGTTTAGTTGGTACCATTGCCTTCTGTAGTCGATTGGATATACTATAACGCACTGTAGGTATTGGCGGTATGTGTGTATCCACTCCAGCGCTAATTTTTACGCATTCATGGTGACATGTTTTCCTGTTTCTGTGGTATAGCATTTATTGTCATAGACCAGAGTGTTTACATACACAACTAATGTTTTGCCATATGAATTCTTTATTTGCTTTTGATAACATTCCCAACTGTGTTTAAAACCTTCGATATACTATCCGCAGGCATTGGTTGTATGTGTGTAACCACTACGACAGCATCCGAGGTCATAGATCGGAGTGTACACATATACAACTAATGCATTCCTTTGCAGTCTGTATTTACTTATGTGCGCATTGCCAACTGTAAAGTTACATTTGAAACCTTGTATTTGTTTAACATTGCGCATCGTCATACATTGGTTGTAAGTGTGTGTAAATACCATACACACGATTTTATTTTGTTTCCATTTCCAAAACCACGTTGACTTTTGGTTTGTTGTACAGCATTCTTGCTCATAGACCAGAGTGTACACATATAATGCATTGCCAACTGTACACTGCTTGTGATACCTCGTATAAACATTTCCGCACCAGCAACCGTTGGTTTTATGTATGTAAACACTACGGCAATCTTTCATCGTTGTCATTGTGTGTATTCGTAGCGCTGTGCACGAACAGTTCATGCGTGTGAACGAATATCAATAATGCATTGTCATGAAATCGACGTTAAACGTTTTCCGAAACCTTGTATATACTATGCCAATACATGTATGGGTTTCCTCTCAGGACCTCTTGGGAGATAGAAACAGCACGATTATTTCTATTATGTTACACTTTGTACTGCTACACCTTCGTCCTGAAGACCATAACCAACGTTCGCTAGATGCGGTATATCATGTTTTCCCCAACGCCGGTGTATTACTACTAGTATTACATATTTGCGGGCAGTACCCCCGAATATACTACTACTACATCTATTAACCTCCGCTCAGCTTATGTAGGAGCAGTCCTGTGTGTGGTAGCATTAGCAAGTTTTTGGTTTTGGAGTAACCCCCTTTTTATCCACAAGTGACTCGGACCTATCCGCTTGTAATTACGATCACCACTACTAACAGCTGGGTTTTCATTAAACATACGGATGCTGCCATGGTGTGGTGATGAACTACTAGTACTTTTGCCCACTTTCAGATGGCACCACAACATGCTCTCCTTATTTGACAGTGAGCGTAAAGAGCACTACTACTACTTCTGCCATCATCGGTAACAAATAAACGCCATTTCTATTGTTTTTATATCGGTGACTACTACTATACTAACTTTAGAGACAACCCTTGTTACATACCACACGTCCTCACTGTTGGGAAATAAAAGCACACTACGTAGGACCGGCTCTTTCTATCTTTAATATTGGTAACCAATACACATACATTGTATAATAACATGACATTAATCTCTACGTGTAATCACTCTGCATGATACACTGTCTTTCTACTGGTTCGAATGTTGATAAATATTTAGACACATAGTTGTATATTCCTGTGAGGTCCTAGATTTTGCGTGTATCATATCCATCACGTTATCTATGGAGCATGAACACACTTTGTACGCACACACCCAGGGTTTATAGATCGGCTGCAATGTCTTTCCGGAGCAGTAGTTGTCGAACCTTCTCCACTTTACGCTGAACCAGGTTTTGCAGTCTGCACTCTAATATACGATATCTGGATGGTCCAGCGTTTGGATGCTGGTCGTGGAACGTCGGGTAGATTTGACACAGGTTGGTGGGAGTAAATATAGCTGTTTGAGTACGGTTATTTAACTCCTCCTCAGTATCCGTTACACCGCTATGTCCCCATTGGTTTCCCAGGTCATATGCACACCCGGAACATAATATATGCACACTCCCACTGTTCCAGTGTGTCACAAATACACAGTTCCTCAATTATGTTTAGCCACCAACGACATGCATTTTGTAAAGGTTTATCATACACTTTTTCGTTTTTCTCCTGGTGGACTCCACCGCCACTGGTACTGGCTCGCATAGAGACACACCGCCCTGTAGTACAACAGCTCCGTGTTTTCTCCAGTTGTCTCACTGCCTCGGCAAAGTCACTGTCGGACCAACTATCGTCGTACCACAACTCGCTGACTTAACTCCTCTTGCTCTACTATCCTGTACCCTACGACCTTTCACTGCCACTTCAAGGGTGGTTTGCGCATACCGCTTTGCGCACCTCATCACGGACATCCGTTGGATGCTTACGTCGCCCCATTGGTTTCTTCTCTAGATGGGTAGCACTTGTTGGGAACTGCTTGCTGTCTCCAATAGCGGGCGCGGGGTGGAGGTGGTTTTTTTACACTTTCTGCTGGCTGCTAACTGGTGGTGGTGGGTGGATCGTTAGCCCCGTAAACCTCCCGGATGTCTTTCACCAAAAGTGTATCCTTGAGTTTGCACAACTCACTGTTAACAATACGACGGAAACACAACTCGAAATTCATTTCATTGACGTTGCATCGTAGTGCGCATCGATGTGGATTTTGAAAAGTTGTTCCAGCGTTCATAATGTCTGTAGTGTTTACAATAAATGTTGCATTAACCTCCTCTTCATTATGCACAACCAGTTTTCCATTGCGATACCCTACACACTGATGGTCTCACTGACTCGGGCGTAGGTAGAATCATGCTGAACATAAACTTGGATCGCGTGGTACCCACAGATGAATACACCACCATATACACTCGCTATTCACCCATCTCTGAAAGCATGCACAATAACGAATGGCTGTTATAGCCTTTTCTATAACTTCAGCTTCGTTTTGGAGATGCTAGAGTGCAAGTTTATTTCAGAACTGGCTGCAGAGTTGCAAAACTGCGGAGAGCCCACTTAGAAAACTTCCGGTACGACACAGATCTTTTACGTAAACAGTACTTTAGCGTATGCCCTTTGCTAATCGAGGGCTTCGCCACCGGCGCATGACGCCGCCTAGCTCCCTTGGGACACACCTTCCCCCCTCGCTATCGCTCTGTGTGGATCCAGCCCTTGTGGGTTAATATACATCCTACTTTTTAGTGGCATCTTTTAAAATTATAAATCACAACTTTTATTAAATTTCCTTTTCTGTATTTACATAAAAATAATCTTTAATTTTCTTTAAGAACCAAGTATGTAAACATTCGACGCCAGGGTTCGAACCCAGGACCTTTGAATCCACTTTTCGACGCCTTGACCACAAGACCAATCCGCAGCTGCCGGATTCAGCGCTTCTTCTTTTTACTTATAGTTCAAGCTACGCAAGAGTGAGTTATTCGTATCGGAAGTGCTTCTACATGAGTTGAACAGCCCTGCGGGTAGTTCTAAAAATAAATATTGCAGGTGGAGTAGGGAAGGGCTGTAGTGCTATTTTCCGTAACATTTAAAACAGTAGCTGTTATGTACAAATAGGTGTTAGGAGTTATTTTGATTCGTTCTTGCGTTACTTGCGATTTGGGTGAGTAGCCAATTGAAACACGTGTTACACTTACCTTAGAAGAAAACACGCAATAAAACATGTGTTTCAATTAGCTACTCACCCAAATCGCAAGCAAAGCAAGCAACGTAAGACTGAATGAAATCAGCACTTAAAGCTAATACTTCAAATAGCTCTAAAATAACCGTCTATGACTTGGAGTTCTTTATTCCCAACTGGAATAATGCAACATAAATGCACAATTTTAGATTAACTAACTTACGTGTAGCCTGTTGTGTCTGCAGTATTACATGTTACACAAGTTTCCAGCCTCTTTCTTCGAATATTTGCTGTGCAAGCAGCAGAACACTTGGTTCCACATTCTATAGATAATGCAATCCCACTACATTACCGCTATGTGAAGAACACCAAAGGCAAAATGTACCATAGTCTTTTCTTTTGACCTCAAACAGTCTAATTCTTACCTACCTGCCAAATGTACTGGAAAGATAGTAGTGGGAGCGCTGATAAGAACAGACACACAGACACGTAACACTGTTTGTGATGTTTAGGAGGTACTTTATTAAAACAATAAAAACAACTGAGGGGGAGTTCAAGCGACTGTGCACAAAAGCTACCGCCAGCCTTAGGCAGCGAGCATCTTTTTTATATGATCAATGTTGTGTTCGAGAAATTACGCCGAGACCTTTTCAACGATACGTCAACTACCGTAGTAGATCCAAAATTGAAAATACCCCCCTCCGAAACTCGGGATTCGTCCCTGCTATCAGTTTCAACGATACAGGCTTGATCTCGTCTTGCCATAATCTTTCCAACGACGCCTCAATCACCTTTCCAGTCGTAGTAGTTCCAAGGATAAAAATTCCCACCTCTATTTCTGGAACCGCCCCTGCAATCTACAATTATTCGCATCAATTCATATCCATAATGCTGCAACAGTAAAGTTGGCTACATTTTCTTTTCTCCCCACCACTATATAAAAGATAACACTTTCCTTTTTTAATCCATACTCCTTGAATTTATAGTTTAGAAATGAGAAGCGGTTAAGTCAGTCAAAATTCCTGGTGTGATTTTAGAAAAGGAAAGTAACAAAAAATACATATCAAGAATTTAGCGCAAAAGTAGAGAAAAATAATTAGGGTAAATTTCTCGTCCCAGAAATTTTTCTCTCGACTCGTTTCTGCATTCTCCACGTAGTGAGTGTGGTCGTTTCCCTCTACCAAGTGCTCTGTCCCAGTGTAGCAAACCTGATTCACATTATGGCAGCAAAATTCTCCGTTTTTTGACAATATTTGTAGCCCACTTGCACTTTGAATTGGCACGTTTAATTTTGTGTGGAGTGTTATTTTGGTATATTTAAAACGTACGAAAAATTTGAGGGTAGGTTTCGGCATGACAATGTTGGCGGTCTCCTTGTAAGATGTAACCTTGACCTGACAAAATTACCGCCGATCTCAGAAGCGTTCCATGAAAACTTATAGGTACTTTTCTACAAAATCGCAAGTTGTTAGGAAGTACACTTCGCGCCACTGATTGGGGATAGAAAATTAAAACTATAAAATACAATGGAAGTTAAAAAGAAAACACACACACTGAAATCAGTTATAATAACATGCAAACCATTTGCTCCAGATGATCTATTACATGAACTATCTTGTGCTTTCAAAAGAGGATTGTGGTAGTTTCTGTGAGTGCAGAAAAGCCAAATTCGTCTGTTCTCTAATGTGTGAGTATTCTAGTGGGTTGCCATGCTTAAACTCACCAGTTTATTCCGAAGAAGATAGTGTGAATCCATAAGCAATTGAAATTCTATAACATGATAATTTTATATTGTTTTATATCCTATTGTTATTTCCTCGGTAAGTCCGATTATATACTTTGCACCTTGTAGTAGATGTAATCTTATAATTTCTACTTAATTCACACATTACATGATCAACTATTCAAGTCTTAGTATAGTAAGTCTCATTGCTTGCGATGGTTGGACAGCCGCGCTTGACGCCGAACATTTTTGCTTTCTCCCTCCTCCTTACTGGTAGCATCGCACATAAGTAAATAAAACTGTATATCAGTAGAATCAAATAAGTATTGGCGATAACTTTTATAGGAACTTACATATGCTGTTTCAGGACCTCTGGTACAAAATTCGAGTGGTGAATCATCATATCAACACAAGCAAAAAGTTTATATGAACGCGCGCCCTGTAATGCGTAGTTTCGGCGCTGGAGAGCTCGAAAGATGTCAAAAACTGTATTGCAAGGCGATTGATTTCGAATACGAATTGCTGTAGGCTGGCGGCTTATCGTTTCGTCATATAAATCAGACTTGCCCGTTCAGAAAAATGACATGTCAGAAGTGAGGGAAAAGTGGTGAGAGATTCCCCAAAAGAAGTGCGCGAAGGATTCCTCTAATGAAGTGCGCGAGGGATTATTTAAGAATTGGGCAATGATAAGTCCAACAGAGCATGTAGAGGTTGATTTTCTACCAGTGAACAACACCACGTTGATTAGAAGTCTATACCTCACACAGATGCAAAATGGCGAAGGAAGAATATTATGCGTGGATTCATAATGACACAACGTGGGGCTTCGCTGTAGCAATATGCCATGGTATGGTTAGGAACGAACGCATTATCCGCGATGGTTATGCCTTAATTGAGGTGGATACACATATTTATTTGCGTCAACGTAACTTACAGCATTGGTTGACATGAATACATGTACAAAGAAGTGTAACATAAGACAAGTATCGTACAATGCGTGAACAGGACCTGTGGCGTTATTACGAATAATGTAACATGTGACGGTATGCCTCCTGTTATCTTATATTGTGTTACAGAAGGTGTTCGAATTGGCCACCTTGCATTAGATTGTATTTGCAATACTTCCCAAGAATGGACTCTCGAACACTAGCGAACATTACAGGATTATTCGGTATGTGATTAAACGCTTCTCTAATTCTTACAATAAGCTTGTCTCTATTAGCAACTGCAGTGGAGTACTCCAAGTTTTGACATATTCCCACAAATAGAAATCGAGCCGCGTAAGGTCCTCAGAACGTGCTGGCCGGTCGGCCCTGTTTGTTCAATCCAGCGTCCTACATGGGTTTATGTCAGATGTTCGCGGACATCCATAGCAGGCATTGAACCTTATCTCCCCCATGGGTATATACATGAATACCTGTGGATCTATGGAGCACTTAATCCATTTTTCTTTCGTCCGATTTTTTTCAGGTGCTATTATGCAACAATTAATAACATTTTTATTCCTTCCCCATCTTGCATCTGTGTGAGGTATTGACTTGTAATCAACGCGGCGATATTCTTTGGTAGAAAATCATCCTCTACATGCTCTGTTCGACTCACATTCGCTTTCCAATTCTTGGGAATCCCTCAATTCAGTCGTGCAATCCCTCGCGCAATTTTTCCTCTCCACTGACATACATTTTTTGAGCGAGAAAGCCTGATTTCTTTGACGAAACGGCAAGCCGCCTGCTCTACAGCAATTAGTGTTTGAAATCAATCGCCTTGCAATACAGTTTTCGACGTCTTTGAAGCCCTTTAGCGTCGAAACTACGAATGATAGGGTGCGTGTTCATATGAGCATTTTTCTTGTTTTGATGTTATGTTTCACCTCCCGATGTTTGTACCAGAAGTCCTGAAATACTTTGAATATAAAAACATAGAACAAAAATCAAAAGTTTCAAGTTAGAAAACCTACTTTTTCCACATATTTTCTTACATATAAACTTTTAGGTTTAACGTAAATATGAAGACAACCAATATTGTAGCCCATGTAATTACAAACAAAACAAAAAATGTTGAACTTGATTCGATCATTAGTAACAGAAGTAATGTCTGTACTGTAAATGGTAGCATTTAGAACCTTTGAGAGGGACTGACGGCGAAAGTTTCAGAGGGACTTTTGGGAACTTTTGTAAAAAATGTTATTTTGGTAGTAGTCTATCAGCTTTATTGCTATCTATTGCTATCAGATTTGCTATCTATTCAGCTTTACCGTAATTTTCAGATTCAAAATCTTTATTGACTGGGTTATAAGAAAACCATATCAGACCTTTCAGTTGTTACCACTTACCTAATCCGTTTCGATATTGAAATTCGAAGTTTTATTAAATAAATTCCCATTTTATATAACAAAAGAAGTGCCCACTTTGTAGTACAGCCAAATCTCAACACGACATCAAACTTTCTCTCCCCAGCTCTCTCTCTCTCTCGCTCTGATAATTGCTTGTTTATTCGAAAATGGTTTGTTGACTCTCAATATCAAAAGGCCAGGGCTAGTTTTTCTTGGAGGTATAACCTAAAATTAAGGGGAGTATTGGAAGGGTGTTAGGGGAGTGTAGGGTAATCTCTGCTAGTATATTAAAATATTCACACTATTTCTGAATGAAAATATTTAAAGCATTGGGTAAAAATTGTAAGTTTATTTTTGGTTTCACTCTGTGGTGCAAGTTTTAGTTACTCATATAGTACAAAAATGCAAGTACTCCTAAAAATGGGTTTCTATTCAGGTATGGTCATAAGTATTTCCGCTTGAAATATACCTGTCTCATAGATATAACTTCTCCATTGAATATCAGATTTCTTTCCTGATAATACGTGACTTGTGTCTCCCAATTATAGCTATCTACACACAAAGAAATTAAAGTGTTCCTCGTCATGTATCCAAATATGTATATCTCTTAGACAGCTTTCGTTCCTTTTGTAAAACTTTGAACCTAAATATTCTCATTCGCCCTTTAGTTGTCACAGTTGGTTCTCCCCATTTAACAAAACGTTCAAATTGCGTGATTCCCAGTAGATTCTTGATTAAAAAATGTCACTCAACCTTTTTTAAATGCGTTAAGATACTGCTTGGGATTCTTTCTGACCGACACTGTTATTTTACATACACTTGTTCAGTACCATTACACCGTTGGATCAGAACTGGTATTAGTTTCATATAAATAGTTATTAAATCTCATAATTGGCAACATTGCTATGGTGTGAACATGCGTCGACAAAACATGTCTTTTTCTTCTTCGAGTTCTCACTCTCAGTTCAATTTGCTTCCTTTTCTCACATGAATATATATGATATATGAAAGAGAACGTGGATGTCGTAGTAACGACCATTCTTATCGCTGGCAACAATCAGCTTCACTGACTGAACTGATATATCTTTTCACGGTTACGCTCGGATTCGTAACTCATATATTAAGTACTAAATACGCAATATTGATCTAAAATTCAATAATATTTGCCAAAGTACTTGTACTTTCGTGCAAATTATTATGCTTTGGTGTGAACTTCGACACAAAATATTAACGGGAATACGCATCCAACAGCTATTTGAGCACAATGCAAAATTTATGTTCAGCGTTCACGAAGAAATCAAAATCCCTCTAGTAGCGAATAAAAAATTAAAATATTTGAACTCACCGATTGAAATCCACAACAGAAATTTCTGTCAGTAGAATATATGGCCAAACCTTCATCCTATCGGCAATTGAGACCACAAACAGTCAATAATGACTACTAAAGATGATTGATTCACTTCAGCACATCTACATAATTTCACTTGGCACCTTAAATTTTGCACCGACTGGCATGCAGGGTAGCGATCCCAACATACCAAGATGTATGAAGCAATACCAATTTATCAATAACTGAATAAATGTTTCATCTCTAACAAGTTGAATACTTTTTATTGTTAGCCTCCATATCTCTGCTTCGTCACAGTTGTCGAGGAAATACAGACACATAATCAATAGCGAATTCTCGAAATAGACAGGATAGACAGTGTCTTCCAAATTTTTTGGAAATAAATTTACTTTTGTATTCACTGCTAATAAGTTTTAATCTGATTTTGACTTTCATCATCAAACTATAGGCCATTTATTCCCTTATGTAACATGCATGTTATAATGTTAAAAACGAAGGGGAAAAGTATGTAAACGTGCTATATTCTTCAACATTCAAAAGTACTGTAAACGCTTCTCTTAGCTCTAAAATGTCTGGTTGCTTGCACTTACAATAAATGTTAATTCAGCATTGTTAAGTGATTATTGTTAAATTTACCATATTATTAATAAGACTGTTCTGTTGGGGCGGAGACAACAATAAATTACTGTAGATTTAACCATATTCAAAGATTAATGTCTTACACATGTGTACACCTTTACCATGCTTCTTGTTACGGCATGACAAAGAACATTAGGTTGCCATATTTATCGCCACAACAAAATATAAAATTAAAATGTATTGCAAACGCACAAACTTTGACCTTCATGATGATGAGTTCTGTATGATAATTGTAATGATGCAGATGATGGTTAATATAATAACATTGATATTTAAATGTGTGAATAAATTTACACGAGTTTCTGTTACCGTTGTGAAAACATGTATTTGTACTGTTTAACGTTGTGGTCAACAGATGGCAGCGCTTTTAAAAGAGAAAAACATAGGCACTGCAGGTTTATTGTTTTTATTCAATCGGATTATACTTTGCTGAACTAAATGTAGGATTGTTCTTTTTATACATTGACATATGTTTAACGAATTTGCTTAAAGGGTTTTGGAAAGAATGCCACATGAATATTTATTCTCGCAAATATTAATGTCAAACGTATGTTTCAGGTAATAGCAGAGGTATTCGTCTCAACTCTTACCTATCTGGGAAAAACACTGTTGCCAAACAGTAAGAGTACCAGTTTTTGATTGAGCTTTGTGGAGGACTTAGTTGTTACCACAGGTCAACATCACCAAGAGGACGAATTGCTGCTGCCTCTTAGGTGAGCCACAGTGGTTCATATCATCTCATTCATTTTCACTCAGACTGTTTCACGATTAGCTCTCTCATCTTCAAGATACTTCCTCTTTTCTGGCTTAGGCCATGCCTCCACCCCCCGAAAACTCGCAGGGGAACAGGGTGACAAAGATCAGCATGGACCACAACCCCACTAAAAGATCAAGGGACGATATTCACTCTAGCAAACTCAAAGAGAAACGTAATCGATCTCGATCTTCTGTTAATTCTACTCATGACAACAACGATGCAGACTCATCAGATATGGAGATTTCTGTTGTTGCCAATGGCCATCAACCGATCTTCAATTTTTTCTCACAAATGCTGATCCGAAATTCTCCAATCCAAAGCATGTCTTAATCCAACTTAAAAAATACTATCCATGTGCAAACATACACGAAATTGAATCCTTACGAAAACACCAGATCTAAACCTTGCTCGTACGATCATAAAAAAAAGTATCCTATACTATTTTTGGACCTAACGCAAATCTTCAATCATTAACTCCTACTACCAAAAAGCAACAACCTGCTCCTCGTCGCTCCCCTGCACTTTCTGTAGTTCTCAAAGGAGTACCACCAAGTTATACCGATGACGAAATTATGGATGAACTCAGCTTTGAATGTTATGAAGTCAAACGCGTCATCAGAATCATGTGCAAAGAAGGTCCAACTTACTTAGTTCGAGTCCTGTCTGACTCCAAGGGGACAATTGACGATCTACTTCAAAACGAGGCTTACATCTACAGATGTCGACACTGTGTTGAGCTATCACGTACAGCAGCTCCTATACCTCTCTCCTGCGAACGTTGTCAAGTCTATAATTCCAATAACACGAAAGATTGTCCAAACGCAGCCATTTGCGGATACTGCACTGAAAATCATGCTACATAAAACTGCACGAATCTTCAAAATCCTCCTTCCTGTAACACCTGTCACAAAAAACATCCAACGTATAACTACAAATTTCTTCAGAAGCCAGAACCTATCCCTGAAAAACCAGAACTTACAGTACCTGTTCGTACCACTGATACTCCTACTGTCCCCGCAAACTCATTAAAAGAACCAATCACTGTTGAAGACTTACTCCGTTTAACCACCATTGTACTTCAAAATTTTCGTCCTTTTCTGCGTCATCATATACTCACGCAAATAGACAATACAGCTAAACAACTCTTTGGCTTATATATCTCTGCTACCTATACTGAACCATACGCACTCTTCTCCATACAATCGATCTCTCTAAATGACTCACAATAACCTGCACTTTAATCATCATAACAACTACCTTTATTTTCTTAAACATTCGATCCTTCACAACGCATAAAACAGTAATTGACCAACTACTAAAAGACGAACACGTTACAGCCTTTGCACTCATTGAAACATATCTCACCCCTAAACACCATCCTCGGATTCCTAAATATCAACTACATCGTCATGACTGTCCACGACCATATCTTCGAGTCAATGGAGGCATAGCAATTGGTACTTATCATACTCTACCAGTTCGCCACCATACTTTTCCAGCTCCACATAATCTACCAGAACATACCTTCGCCACTTTATATATTCGATTCAAACCAATGACTTTTTGTACCATTTATGTCAGACCAGACCATCCTATCCCCTACAAATTCTTTCAATACATTGGCAACAATTTCCGCCATTATCCTATTATGGTCGACATCAATATTCACAGCCGCACCCAAGGAGATATCCTTCAATATAATAACTACATCTCCAACGTCATAGATGCCAAACTACACGACCTACTATTCCCCTCACGACCCATCAGTAATAATACTACACCCGATGTCGTTATTAGCTCTGCTTCTCTAAATATCAACAATCTAAGACTTCTTCCTGCTTTCGGCAGCGACCATGCCACAATATTACTAGATATTTTCAATACTCCACGGTCGCAATATCATCAGCCACCTATCCAATTCTTAGGTTACGATCATGCAAAACTGACCAATCCCAAGCAGATCTTACAGAATTACTCCAAGACTCACTGAATCTGCCACTGAACAAGAACCATATGCTCTCGTTGATCATCTCACACACTTAATTGAAATTGCCTCACAAGAAAATATACTTCTCCGCTCTCGTTACCCTCACAAACCACCTATTCCTCCCCAATACCAAACCATAATCTCTGCATCTCGCCGAGGTTTTAGAGACTTTCAATGCACCCAAAACCCGATTGCATTAGAACAACATAGACGTTGGAATCGCATGTCCGCAACTATCTTGACGCTTACAAACGCCGTCGCTGGATCTCTACCTCTAACTCACTTTCAACTACATCACATCCTACCAATTTCTGGCAAAATGTAACCAATAACCGGACAACGTGACCATACCACATATCCTATCATTCATAATAACCAACCCCTCCAATCAGATACTGAAAAAGCAAACGCTTTTGTATCTTTCTTTCAAGATATCTTTACCCTCACCTATCCCCCATCTCACATTCACTCCTCTCATCGACAGACTCTCCAATCCATACTCCCCACACTTGCAACCTGGCCGACATCACCACCTCGAAAACTCTCCCCTCACTACTCACATCACGCCAGACGATATTCGCCCCACCTGCAACAATATTTAAGAAATTGTAGACGTTGAAGTGTATTAGTTCCAATTCTACTAATTCAAACCAGATACATTATTCTGGAGGTAACTAAATAACTTTACTTTATTAGTTAGACATAGACAATCTAGAAGCATGCATATTCCAGAGACAAGCCTAAAAAGAAAGAAGGATCAGGTGCATACACACATACTATAGATTCACCGTAAACACATATTGTCAACCGTCATCTAGAATCACATGCGATAATAAGTAAACGTATATACTTCTAAATATATTTAGTTTCACTACCCCGAAAACCATTACATATACAGTGAAACTTCTATGCGCACTGTAACCACAAAAACTATTACACAGTATCAAAAAGAATATATCTTCTTCTAAACAGAAGTATTCTATTTAAGAACGCGGACACCTTAAACCTTCACAGCACCACCCTTCGACCAAAAAGTAATACCGCTCCTGGTTTCGACACAATTACTTACAAGCTTATCAAATCTTCCCCTCTTCACTCCTTGCTTCCATCTATAATTTAATTCTCCGTACTGGATTCTACCCGCCCAATGGAAAATTTCAAAAACCCTCCTCTTTATCAAACCTAACAAACCTCCGACTGCTTTATCATCCTACCGTCCCATCCAATTAACCTATGTTTTCAGTTAACTCCTCGAACGGATTTTTGTTAGCCGCATGCATTCCCACCTCACCGAACATAACCTTCTCCCTCTCCATCAAGCCGGCTTCATACCCCATGTTAGCATCTCAGATCAACTCTTAAGTCTCACCACCACCATCACCAATCATTTCAATACTTCTAAACCTTCCTGAATTTTATTATTTGATCTCGAAAAAGCCTTCGATACAGTTTCTCACGCTGGACTTACCGCTAAGCTCCATCATTATCATCTCCATAACTCGTACATCCATTGTATCCATTCTTTCATTTCCAGTCGTATTGCCTACATTCATATCAGTAATACCCTATCCCATTCCATCTTTATCCATAGTGGAGTTTCCCAGAGTTCCGTTCTCTCACCCTTACTCTACATCTTATATATTGCGGACATGCGTCATTTACCACCAAATTATCCCTTTATCAATACGCCGATGATACAACCTTTTTAACTACCGCTTGAACTATCCAAGAAATAAATCGCACTCTCCAACCTGCCATTGATGCCTACACTTCCTGGTGCTCTAAATGGCAACTCATTATTAATTCTCAAAAAAACGCAAGCCCTCATCTTTCTTCCCCTCGCTGCCGCTCTCACGTCCAACGCAATTCTCTTCTTCTAAATATCCATGTAAACGACACACTCATCCAACCATCTTCCTAAGTAACATATCTCGGCGTTATCTATGACCCACAACTCACCTGTAAACCACAACTACAGAAAATCAAGACTCAAGCTACCAATAGACTTATCCTTATACGGCGGCTAGTGGGTACCACCTGGGGTTTGCACACAGACACAGTCGTTAAAACCTATAAAGTTTATCTTAGACCCATGGTCGCCTTAGCTGGATCTTTGCTTCAGAAAACCTGTACAATCGACTTGCCATTTCTGAACGTCACGCACTTCGCTTAGCTTACCAAATTAAACTCCCAGTCGCCACCGCTGATCTATACCACCGCATTACATTTCCAACCATCATACAGCACTCAGAATCCCTCCGCACAAAATACATCACCAAGGCCATTGCAGAAGGAAATCCTTTCTTTCTTCACGCTTTCTATCAGGACATTGTTTGTGATCCCCCCACGATATCAATACACACCGTTACAACATTTTCTTACGCTTTGTCATAGCACTCTGGATGACAATGACCCACAGAAGGCCGATTTCGCCATCTACAGACCATTTCATCTTAGTCCTCATAGATACCCATCACAGCACTAGTGTTTCATCAATGTAGGAATGCAGCGGGCTTCATCTGTTTTCATCAGCTCTGTGACGCCGTAGAGAAGAAAATAACACTGCACTTGTCTAGCTAACCAACCCCTGTGTTTGTGGCGTCTTTTGCACTTCAATCATCATTCTTCTATGCCCCAATAGCGCGGCCAACCACAAAACAGATTTTCTTCCCAATTTCCTGTTTTCTTCCCATGGATAAACAGATGCACACTAAACCCTAATTGATGCCCCAAAGACTAAATAAAGAGATGCCCAAAACTCACTTTGCCCCATATAAATAAAGGCAAACCCAAATCCTTATAAATCCCTTACCGAAGAAAGAGTGTACCCCTTTGACCGGGTAAAAAAAATCAACCACAATTTAACACTTTGAGAAGGCGAACATTGTGGTTTAAACTTCAGTCTCCCAGCGGGAAATTTTTTATTGATTTGCGGTGATAATATTATAACTGCAGATGTTAGTAAAAGAAAGAGAAGTTGTTGTAAAACTTACAGTACCAATAGGAATAAAGCTACTACATTTCGGGTTGATTTATTGTAAATTCAACAATAAGGAATTGTAAGTTTGCGTATTTTAAGCTTTTGAGAACAACCATAACAGTATTGTTAAATTAACAAAACATGCTCAACAATAAAAGTTTTGTCAATTCAACCATAAAAAGTATTGACCATAATATCGCTATATCTACTATATTACTTTTTAGGGTATGAAAAGCACTAATTTACTATTTACCATATTCTTCATGTAAACTATTGCCCACAAACTGTAAACATTGAAGTGAAATCTTTAGCAATTAGATTAATTAAAGTTCCTTTATCCGCAACAGTGAGTCGCAACGGACGGAACACCTCATACACATTACTTTAGAATAACGTAAACCATAATATACGGTGTTAAATTATTATTTATATTGATAGTTCTTTGTTTTAAGACCGTCAGGAAGTAAAAGGTAATACAAGAAAGATTCCAAAGGACCCTAAGAGAGCTATTGCACTTAACATTTGGAAAACATTCGAAATTAAACTATTTTATTGAACATAAAAATATACCTCTGCTCTACAGTAGTTATTTTATGTTCGAAAAGTGTTGACGAAACAATTTCTTCACATTAACATAAGAATCGTAACTTTCTCACCTTTCAGGATAAAATATGTTGAATAACAAATAATAAAAGAAAACAGTATTTTACAAAGTTGACAAAATCATCAGGAGCTGTTTTTTTATGTATATCACTTTCACCTCATCATCTTCATTCAGACTCCCTTTGACATACACGTTTGTGAAGTTAATCCCTACAAATTAAATATTTTGTTTTAATTCCACACCCCCAACAAAAATTAATATATAGTTCTGCTGTGATATCATTTTCAACTCTGAATCCTCAGAGTCACTGTTAACACTAAACACGTCATAAGTATTTATTTCAGATGCTGCAGTACGACCTGTTACTTTTTTTTTCAGGGCTCTGAAGTGATGTTTCTCTTGTAAGTGCGGTATAGGATTGACTGAACACTATCTTCGCTCAAGGAATGGCACAAACTTCTGGATCTTGGTATTATCTACGAACATTACTGTTATTTCTCCACAAGCACAATCAAAAAATAATTTGCATTATTTAGAACGACTTGCCGATTCTTCACACATAACCATACTACTCTTTTCACTTATCCTCCCACACCGTCTACCTGCCCCATTCCTATGCAATATGGCAAAGAAACACCATTCGGCATCTAATTCAAAATATGAGTTTATAAAACATAAGTTCGAGAGAGTGTATTTATTTTTAAATTTGCGTTGCACACCCATCCATGAATATGCATAATTCATCGAGCGTGGATTTTGTCTTAAATCCTCAATAATATGTTAAAGGAAAACACAAAAGTAATACTTATTGTGACTAAAGTTATAAATAATAGTAGCCGAAATAAAACTAGTATTTTACAAATAGTATACTTAAATATAAGCTATATGTATTCTTGAATGGCTGGAATGTACGCCAAAGTTTATATTGTGATTTTATTCATGCACAGTGATAATACGTTATATCTTTGTTTCAAATTTGATAGGTTTAAAAACTTTAGGCTTTCATTGCGGGTTATTTGTTGTTGGAATTCAAGCTATCAAGTACGTAGGAAAAGGATAGGTAGTACGGGACAAACATGCATATATATATGTACCGGACGGAACAATAATTGAAATGCAGATTTTTACACACTACTATAACATTCATTCTCCAATCTCTGTTATACTTGTCGTGTGTGTAACTAAAAAATAAGGCATTTTGTTGCTAACTCTAAGGCTGGTATCTAAATCTAAATCTTGCATATGGAGCTACGTAATATCAAATAAAACAAATTAATGGATAAATATCGATTAAATATGAATAAAACTAAATTATACTAAGAGTAGTAAGTTCATCTGGTGTAAAGTTACATATACTTATAGGACACAACTTTTATATAGCTGTGACTTTAATTAAATCTGGGAAATGCTTTTGTAAAGTTAACAGATATATCAATAATTATTAACTTAAATGTCTCTTATCACACGTAATCGTAACTTAAATTTATGGAGGAACAAAATTGGTATCATTAAAGCTATCCGATGTATTACTATTATTTTTTGTTTTTAAGGCAAAATTATACTCATGCATTTGTATTTAATAAAATCGTGTAATGTAATTACCGGATGTAAAGCGAATCGTTAAGTCGTAAACAAAATTGCATACGATTATATAATAATGTGGTAATTTAAAAAAAAAATCTTTTGGAGGCAATATCGATATAATAAACGTTATACAGTATGTCTGATAAAATAACGAAAGAAAGGGTTAACATTGTTGGACGGCAATTGAACTAATAATAGTTTTTTCGTTTATAATTTTTAAAGGAGTGTGCAAGCATGAATTTCTATATATTTTCTAATAGAAGAGCTCTAGTTGAAACATTTCGTTTGTTGTAGTTGTAATTTAATGGTCGTATGGCGCGTCGCTAAAATAAACAACTCTTCTTGGTCACGTGCCATAGATATAGCACATGGAAATCTGTACTGTTGGCATAAAGGGGGAGGAAGTGTAAACAAGGCGGAAGTGGGAGTTGAAAGTCGGCTGTTTCCGAGACGTCACTTAACCTGTAAAAGGGGTCGAGCGAAAGGGGAAGCGGAAGAGAAATAGAGGATGTCGTTGAGAAGACAAGAGAAAGATGTTTCACACGAATGTATATCTCGATATGGGTGGGACTTAAGACTAATGTTTCAACTATCTGTGAAGGAGGGAGAAAGAGATAATTAATTCGTGAATGAAAATTTTAAAAATGGCCGCTACGCACATAAAAGGCGTGGCCTAAAGTCAAACAACAGACTGGGTGTCTGGGCACAAGATATGTAAGAGAGGAATGGAAAGGAAGGAATGATTTAGGGCTACCGCACACTGACGACAAGACAGTCGTACGACTGTTGTACGACTGTCGTGCACGATGTAAGACACTTCAACGACAAAACTGTTTTGCCGTGATACCCGCGCACGCTAGGGACAAATGTGTCGGCGGGGAAAATTTGAACAGAAGCACTGGCCGGATCTTTTGTTAACTCTGTGGAAAATGGATATCGTGGAAACTGCAGTGTTTTGTGCTCTTGTTGTTCGGCGAGAAAAGAAACTGAAACGAAAGTGTAGACAATACTGGGTGCATCCTCTTTATAGTTCTAGGTTATTGAAAGGAAAGTTTCACACTTTGTACGAAGATCTACGCGAGCATAAAACGATTTTGCATACAATATACTGTATACACACTTGAAACAGCGATTTGAAATTCTCGTTCATTCATCCGCCATTTTGATTCAAGATGATGGTTCTTTAAAAATCGATTATTTGAATACGATTATGTAAGACATCTTTATAATTAATGGCTCAAACCTAATCGAAGTTGAACGAATTTTAAGAGGAACTCGAAAGCATAATATTATCTTGCATACATTCATCTTCTTAACTCCGTTTTTTTTTTTTTTTTTTTCGTTAGGTACTTGTCAACTGAAATTAGCTTCAATGCTCTATCATATGAATACCTGATTGCACCCTCTACTCTTCGATCTATTGCCACAGATTGCTGTGACAAGATTTGGGGAAAACTACAATCAATTTACATGCCGGATGAAATAAAAAAAGAATACTGGATGAACATAGCTAACACATTCAGTGAACGTACCAATTTTCCCAACGTAATCGGAGCTCTTGGCGGCTAACATATTCGAGTAGGAAGCCAGATAATACAGGTTCAAGATATTTCAATTTAAAAAAAAGAAACACTGGCGTAACAGGCCTATAGGCCCTGAGTCTGCCCCAACGCCATCTGTCCGTGTTTGGTGGAACTACGTCCACTGGTAACGGCTATGTGGTCAGCACTGCGCGTACCTAACCACGAACAGGCGTATCAGGGGCTTACCGGACCGAGTGTGGCCGTCACGTCTTTATTCACGTGACTCCCCAATGTGCCTCAGGACGCTGGGTGGACGCCGAAAAGTGGGACTCCAGCCGGGAATTGAACCCGGGACCACGCGGACATGAGTCCAACGCTCTAACCACTAGACTGTGTTTGCTCCGGTTCATTTCGAGATCTGAATGAATTTCGTACGTACAAAAGATGGCATATGTTTTACTGACACCGTTTGTGAGTGTCCTCTTGACAGTGTTTCATTACATTCAAATCAAAAGCAGGGGAGCTAATGTCAGGCAGTATTTATCAAGCTATTTTACAACCCCAGCCGGAGCATTATCATGGCAATACAATAAAATGTAAGTTACATCTTTGTTGAAAGCTATGCAGATTTGTAAATTACCTGTTAGGTTGTACTTTCTTTGTTGAAAGATACATTACGAAGTTCTGAAATTCCATTTTATCAAAACAAACCCTTTCATGCCCAAATTATTTCAAGTTTGAATTTCTACTATTAATCCAATATAACATTTTGTGGTTACCAGAATTTTTAATCTAGGCGATGACGTCACATTGCACCTGGGAATTATAATTATATCCCAAATGGGCACAATTCGATTTTTTTTTTTCAATGAGTCTTTGATTGAAGCAAATCCATAGAGTGAAGGTAAAGGTTTAAAAAAAGGTAAAGTTACTCCCTGTGCGATACGTACGCGCCGTGAACGGCGCATGGGGGATGTGGAGGTAGCGATCCGCATATTCTTGACCTACGGTATGAAGTGAGGTGGGGTGGTCAGTCCCACGCTCGACCGTATTTACCTTCCCAAGGTGCCCAGGAGTACCAAGGACACTCTGGTACTCAATTTGATAGGAGGCTGAGTGGACCTCGGAGCGCCAGGCATGGGAACACTGCGAGACTTTTCTCCAGCGTCCTGGTCGGGATTTGAATCCGGGCCCCCCGATTCGTAGTCAGACGAGCTACAGCCTGAGCCACGGCTATTCCCATAGAGTGAAGGTACAACTTTTAATTTCTAATCTCTTTCTTTACACAAAATTGCTGATTTGTTCAATTTTAGGTTATAACAATTATATTGTATAATAATAATAATATTAAAAACATTCAAGGAATAATATTTACATTTCGACTTACAAATTCTTCATCATATATGAATAAAAATTTACAACAATAGTGGAAATATGTTTTGTTCTTGAAAAATAATAAACAACGAGGTCTTCCGAATACTGCGAATTCTGCATCTTCTACAAGTGTTTCATTTTTCTGGAAGACGATCTCCAACTTGAGACAGTCGTACTTAATTAGGTACACCGACAGTTCCCCGTTTGTGATGAAAAAGTGGTTCGATCCTACTAAGGATAAAATCCAATATCGAAAGTTTGTTATTTCGGCGATGAACTTGCGAGTTCCATAAGCCATGGAGTTTGATTTTTAAAAATATTTAATGGCAATATACTGGCAGCTATAACCTAAGCCTGTGAAAAGTCTGAAGAACGCAAGAAAATCTTGGAAAACCTGTCAGGATGGCTGGCGTGAGGCCTTAAGCCGGCTTGTGGAGTCCTCAGTTTCACCGAACAGCAAATGTCGATATGGCACCGTGACAAAGGCCCTGGTCGCTACCTGTTATTCCCTGCCCTACCCTATTCCGACCTTACCCAAAGATACCTAAACGCAAAAATTAACAATTTATAACATATATACACTGCACCTGAATTATGTACATTTTGTATCAAATCTAAATTACAGGAGTTCGAGTCACTCTTCTAAATTCGCCCATGCTTTCACATTTACGTGGAAATTCGTTATTTGTAATGTTGAAGTGCAGATCCTAAAAGCCTAGTAAATAAAATTATTCCTCCTTCTAATGAACGTAGTTTCAGTTGCTATACAGACATATTACAAGTAAATTCGCCTCATGAGACAGAGAAAAACACTCAAAAACCTCAGGTGGGATGGCGGGCATAAGCAGTTGTCATACAATTGGTAGACATTCGTTAGTGCGTGTAGCGTGGCATTCCTCTTAACCTCTAAATTTTTGCCCTTGTTTTTCAA
Organism: Lepisma saccharinum; assembly: GCA_022664845.1. NCBI lineage: Eukaryota > Metazoa > Arthropoda > Insecta > Zygentoma > Lepismatidae > Lepisma > Lepisma saccharinum. The sequence goes on from JAGDQP010022399.1 coordinate 24,831, forward strand.
ACTTTTGAATACTTACTTGACAATATTTTAGTATACTAAAAATTCACACTCGAGTAATCTGTGCGTACGTATCTTCATCACTTACTATGATAAACTATAGTAACTGATGAGGATGCGTACGCACATACTACTCGAGTGTGAATTTTAGTATACTAAAGTACTGTTAAGTATCCAAAAGTTCGAAAAATGGGCAAAAATTAAGAGGAACGCCACGCACACGCACTAACGAATGTCTGCCAAATGTATAACAAATATGTAAGTAGACATGTATTATACATGTGGCATACGTATAAAGGATAGGACATATAAACCTGGAACATACGTCTAGTATATGTATTCTAGCTTAATTTTTATATCTACTATAGATGTATTGAACGTGTAAATCATATCTCTATTATACGTGTTTGTGCTATGTTGGTAACAATCAACATGAATGCCCTCTACAGGAACACGGGATAGTTTTTATCCTCCCCAGCAGGCCTTAAACGTGATGGTAGCCAGTGGAAAAATGTCAACAATTCCCATACACATATATATCGTCAGGTAACACGCTTCGTATTTTCATCCAATAAACATGACAGGGGTAATACATACAATATCCATCCTGAACTTATCTGCTTTTGTTCTATTCTCTCCTTCCAAAGAGCTCCAATTGGATATCACAACAGCACAAACTTCCTACCATATATATTTTTTAAAATATTTGTGTTCGAATATTCTTTTAAACTTTTGTTAAAAGGGCCGGCCGCTTTTTGACCTCTTCGAACAATATCTCAATATCTTCATCCATTAATTCGCACATTAGGCCTACAATACATAGAAAAAGTTGTTAACCTTGTGGTCACTGCTGAAGGAATGATAGCTGTCGTACAACTGTTTTGTCGTTGGTCTGCGGTACGCCAATGCTATTCTATGTTGTGAGCTAGCCCTGGCGACAGTCCGCAGACAGCTTTGTCTGCGGGCTGTCGGGCAGCCTCGACGACACTTTTGTCTTTCTCCTGTCGTTGTCGTTGGTGTGCGCACTCTAATTTAAACTACATTGCCAACGACAGGAGCCAGACAGTCGTACGCCTGTTTTGTCCCTGGTGTGCGCATAGTCTTAGATGAAACTTTTCTTTCAAAATATGTTAGAGATTGCAATGTTCGAAGTAAGATGGAAGGGAATGCTAATAAATATAATACCGGGTAGCTAGATAATGAGAACAAAAAGAAGAATACCTTTTTGTTAAAAGAAATGTCAGTTGCCGTTCATTGAAGGTAGTAGTAGTGTTGTGATGACCGTAAACGGATTTAAATTACGTCTAAGATTGTTAGCGATTCCCGCAATTTTTTAATTAATAAAAATGCCCCTTTTTTGTGACTTCAGTGTTGTAGAATGTTCCTTAACTTTTGGGGAGAGGAATTTCGAAATAGTCGGAAATTAGCTAGAAAAGCAATTAGTAGACACGAATTTGAAGTGTTGGGTGCCATACTTTGGTCCAAATTAAAGAGGCGTATTGCTAGTTCACGGGAGTTACGTGGAAACAACTTTCTAATTAACGCGTATCACTGTGGTCGTGTTATATTGTTGGTGTATATTTAAGGTAAGTGAATCTAAATGTTTATATGTAATTTTACATAAGGTCGATGTTTGCATGGTTGCCTAAACTAAAGGATAAAGCTGCAGTAATCGCTTTTCTATACTACATATTCGGACAACTTTAACTATTAATCTATTGTGACTATTTTTACTATACTCAAATATTTAAGGCTATATCAGTGAATCAAAGTCGGAATAATCTTTATATCTCAATAGTGAACTTGGAAATAACCAAACTATAACTGAATATCTCGTTCATTTTGTCATATTTGTGTAATTCAAAATCGTAAAATATCATCATCAAAATACTGAAATTCATTTATTCGTATCAATATATCTCGTAATCAGTAATCATCGTAAAATATAGAAACAACATAAAGAACAGAAACATGCAAATACGGTACTTGTGTCACTATATAATCAAATCAATAACTAATTAAAATAGTTTAGGAATTTGTCTTAAATGCTTCAAAATTATTGAAGATATTTTAAATATTTCAAAGAAGACGGAAAGGTTTTTTAATGTTGTTCATTAATAAAACTATTTAAATTAGAACTTCTTTTAGTATTTTTATGTGGTTAAAGCTAAATTCGAAGAATTATTCAAAGATGTTTCTACAAACTAGAATTTACTGAAATATGTCTATATGTTACAACTGCACTTGAAGTAAACGGGTAATTACCAAGACGGAATTATGAAAATCTAATTGTCCAAATTATACAATCTTGTGAATTGCGTTAATGTATTAAATAATAGATAATATTTAATATAAAAGAAAGACATTTCAAAAATCGCACAACAAAAATTACAGCGAGTTCGAACCGTAAAATAACGTTTTGGAGAATGCGCCAAATGAATCTTATTTGTTAGTGCGAAATCCTAAATTTAACCAAAAAAGAAATCGTAATGATCATTTATTAAAACATTTAAACGCAATCTGTGAAATGTTGCTAGTGTATTAGATGTAGTTGTAATTTTATCCCCATTTTCTTTATTCACTACATAACAATTCGTATGATCCATTATCCAAAATTATCGTTGTTTGATATGTGTTTTCACATTTGCGAATAGTTGGAAATTTTGATGGTAATTGAACGTAAATTGTGCAATATTATAAATTTATAAACGGGAAGCTTTCGAAATTGAAATATGTAAGAGAACTAGGCTAAATGAAAGTGCAAATGTTGCCAGTATAATTATTTGTAAGTCAACTCGCAGAATATAGTACTTTCCTGTCTATTTCGTGATACACTGCTCTCTCATTTGCTCTGTGTTACGTCCATAGTTGTACTCAAACCAAATAATGCTTCTCATTTTCAAAATAATTTTAGATGAAGGTTCAAGATGATATAATTTTATCGACAGTAATATGATGGTGAATGTGTCACTTAATAAAAGGACATAGATACTATCTGCCTTTACCTACGAATGAGAAAAGATTATTTAAATGTTTTCAAATGAATATGTAAATTGAAGTATTGTAACAATTTACAGGATGTGCAGATGCATAATGAGCTTTATTATTATTATCATTATTATGCCAATTATTTTTAGAGAAATTTAGCTATGGAAGGATATGCCTATGCCGTTCTATCTATCTTGATTCTTGTAAATACCCAAGTGTAAATCAGTCGTGAGATATAATAGTACCAATATTTCTCGACATCTGATGTTCCTTTTGACGCGCTGCTGTCGTTTGAAAGAATTTCGCACGCTCTTGCCACCCGTGGGGCTATGTTGCCACACTTCGCAACATGAACTTAGTATTCTGTCGTCTGAGGGAGTTGGAAAACAAACTGTGCTGTGGTACACACCCCTTCCTATTTTCCTTATTGTGTGCTGCTGAGTGGAGCTTGAGATAGAGGAAAATCTTATTCTCGCCCTGTGCATTTCGTACTTTCAATAACAATACAGGTAAAACATTAAAAGGCGAGGAACATGGTTGTTAATTAAATCCGAATTCGAAATTCCAGAATTCCGACATTCCGGAATGTCGGAATTTCGGAAAGTGGAAATTCTGAAATGTCGGAATTTCCGAATGTCGATTGTCATCACCAAATAATAGAAGTTTAACGTTTGAATTTTATTTATGGCCTTCAGGAATCTAAAGCTCAGCTTAGACCGGGATAGGGGAGGGGGAAAAGATTCGAGAAGGTGTTGGCCATGGCCTGTGTTAAAGATGCCACACCGGCATTTGCCTGGTGTGACTGAGGGAAAACCCTGGAAAACCTCAGTCAGGATGGTTGGTCGCTGGGGTTGAACCCACGACTTCCCGAATGCAACGTCAACTAAATGATAGAAAAGAACGGTTCACCGCCAGCAGACAGTACAAGACATGTTATTTTGAGTACAATTAACACTTAATTACTGGCTAAGGTGTAAAACAGTGTAAAAATTCTTACGATAAACGCCTGAACCTAATGTGCTTAAAGGCCATAAACAAAATTAAAATTCTTGTGTTAAAATTTCATTTCAGAAAGTCAGAATTCCGAATTTGAATTTGAATTTAAAGTCTGTAACATAAAAGCTTTAGGCAACATTTGCAAGGACCGGATGGAGTATGTTGAGATTGGTGGAATGAAGGAAGTGGGAGGAGACGGAAGATCCCCTAGGAAACCCATGCACACGGTGTTTACCCACCAGAAAACGCACATGGCAAGAAAAGGAATCGAACCGAAGACCGCAAGCGGAAAAGGTGAGCGCTTTACCATTGAGTCACTGACTTTCCTAATTCCGGAATTCCTAACACCCCTAGTAGACCCTAACTTTCCAGAAGCAGCAGCAGCTCTCTCCGTTGCTCATTCTATGGGAAACATCCAGTGGCCTGAACTTTTCTCATCGTCACAAAGCTTCATCACTTCGCTCATTTTTTTTCTTCTCTCACTGCGTACCACAACATTCTCCTTTTCAGCCGTCCTTATTTCAAATTAACCTCTTGTTAAATCTGGCAATAGCGTTACACATTCAAGACTTCCTCGGTTATCGCCCCGCTGAACCCTTATTGGCTCAACGCGTGGGTGTGTCGAGGGTGTGACTTTTAGTTCGCATTTTTGACACAGCTCAAGACATCTTGGCAGCACTTATAGCTATATCAAAAATATCTACTAAAAGGGGTAATAAAAATTTTAATGAATAATAGTAAGAGGAAAAAGGGCTACTTACGCACATGTGATGTAACAACAGGGTTTGCAAAATATTCCTTGAAAGAGGAAGAAGAATGATTAACGTGTTACTAGCGCAAAGGGGTGGAAGACTGAAAGGAACACCACTAAACGATCATTATTAGTTAACAATGTTAGACAAATGTTTAAGAGTTGTAGCATGATGTTATAAAGTTACGACTGTAGTAGCAAAATATGTTATTATTAAAGGCTATATTTTCCTTGTTGTATGTTGCATCAAATTTTGGGCTACAAAATTATAAAGGGAGGTAATGATGTTCATAAAATTTAAAGCTTTTATCTGTTACAATTATTGTGAACAAAATTACAGAAGAGGTCAATTATTCTTATCTTTAAAGATCAAACAAAAAGTCGTCAAAGTATTCGATGTTAAAATAATGTGGCAGTTTTCTCTATTTGTTAAACAAGAAGAAATTTTAGGGGAGTGAAAGAAAGATGGAGGGGAAATATGAAATTGCGTTATTTACATGAAGCATATGTGCATTAGATTTTAAGGAAAATTGAGCATCTTGTTTAACAATATTGACGTAATATGAGCTCATTAATTGATTCATATCAGACTCTTTTTGTTTGATTAATGATAGTCTAACACTAAGGGGTATTTCATAATATAGTTTTTGTAAAATCTCTTACCATTGGGTGTTGTATAAATTAGATATCAGGTTTAAAGTGTTAATTACTCGTCGTTTAAATTGAACATATTGAATTGTATTTGATTTGACGGACAAGAATATCATTTCTTCACAAAATATGATTTATCATTTCTGAAAATATATCGTCGTAAATATCATAAATCACATAAATATAACTATATAAATTGCGCGTCGTAAAATGCATAAAATCAATCAATCTAAAAAACACTGAACT
>JAGDQP010022400.1:0-30457 GCA_022664845.1 Lepisma saccharinum
ACTGGGGTTGTGTAAAGTATTGTACTATACATGAATGGCCCAAACGAATATCCTCTACCTTTCTTTCCAATCATCCTAGACAAGGCTATTTTATGTCTGCACGTTTGTAAGGAACTAAAAATCATTTTTTATTAAAATTATTTTAATCTGCGTTGCAAACCACTACACAAAATCATCTGAATAGTTAATCTTGCTTCAAACATTCATGAAACAACACAATTTTGCTTAATAGCTGCGTCTAATATTTAAGCTTATTCAAATTTGTATTTTTTAAAAACAAAAATATGTTACTGATTACGTCAAAGCTTAAACTTTGATCTAGTCCAGAAAAAAAGTTTTAAATATCTTTTCAGCATTACGATACATTCTATGAATGAATTTTTATACATTTAAATGTTTTATTGTTATATAAATTTTAGAGGAACTTCATTTTTGAGTTTCCCAGACGTTTGAATGATTTTGGGTACAGCTATTTACTCTCACCATGAATGAAGACAATCAATACACTGTAAGGAAAGTGCATTTTTCGATCACTTTAAATGAGTCAATTTATTTTCTACCTGAAACCACTATTTGAAATCATTTTGACACTTTTCAAAATATTTAATCAAGAGGTAATGGTAGCCTAGGAAACAAGAAATCGTTAATCGGAATAGGATTAGAACCTGGATGCCTTGACTTTCACTTTAACCAAGCAAGAGCACAATTTGTCATATTTTTCGCTCTAATTATATTGAACAAGTTCTATGTAAAAGTGAACGTGCACTAGTTTATATGGACGTACTGTGCACTTAGATTCATAGTAAATGACCGTTTACTTTGTAAGTTCCTTAAAGTTGCACAATATGATGAAACCGAAGCAATATTTGATACAAATTTTGAAATGAATGCTCTGTATATTGTGTCGTGCACCTACATTAGTTCTATATCATCAGATTTACCAAGCTTCGAAATTAGAAAAGAATTTTCTTCGGCCATTTTCTGTAAATGTGAATGAACAACTATAGCTACGTTTTATTTTAATTTTCGAAATGATTAATCTATGATCAACGACAAAAACAAAGATATTTAAGTTACTCCAAATCGCATTGCATGTCTATTTAAACAGCATTAGTTTCATAATGTAGCCGCCTCAATTCCTGGGCGCTACTCAAATCGCTTATTTTACAAACTAGTAAGAACGTAATATACAATAAGTTAGTGAAGCTATACTGACGTTGTATGGATTTTCATTCAATTAGAAACCTGTTCTTTACTAAGTGAAAATGTATGTTTTCGTGTCTTAATAGAAAACTATTTTTTCTATTTCTTCATCACAATACAAAGTTAAAATTTGTGAACAGTATTGAATATTGAAGCACAATGTGAGACAAGTCACAGTGGAAGCAATTAGTAAAAGAAATATCAAACTATTCGTTAAAAAAGGATATTCGCAATGAACGATTTCAGTGAACAGATGAACACAAAGTTGATAAAAAATTTTATAAATATTTTGAATACAGCATATTATTACACTCGTCTACATGGTTTTGGTTGTTTGGAAATTGATAGGTATTCTACGACCTTTCTTCTGTGTCTGATTTGAAACTTGAAAAGTATTTCGTTTCTTCCAAGTTTAGCGTTAAGAACCCTGGCAAGACACTTTTTTCAGTATGCAACAATAATGTTTCCTGAAACATTACAAGCTGAAAAAATGACATTTCTGTGTCACCGCAAGTCCAAAAACTTACAAAGAAAACTTATGCTTACAAATATTGTGAACCTAATTGAAAAGTAGAATTATATGTGCAAACGTTTCAGGAAAAACTGTGTTAATTATAAGGCAATATTGGAAATATTATGAGATGTCTTCAAGAGTTTGGGGTTGCAATGTTAGTGTCAGCCTCTGTAGTTTATTAGGTAGTGTTGCGGATTTTGGACAGTAATGGAGAAACACGTGACTTGGAGCCCAGCTGCCGGCTATCCTACGATTTTCGAGGTTTTCGTAAGTTTAACCAAATATCATGATTGTGTCTCAACTAAGATGTTAGCTTTTCAATCTATGGCCCTGTAAGAGTGATATTGCCGTCAATTTTCCCGGCAATAGATATGCCTGAGACATGTCGGGCTTAGGTAAAAATTCACAGTACTCTCCACGAAGAAAGTTAAAATGAAAGTATCTTCAGCGTTCATTGAATTATTCTTAGAAAATGAGTGTTCTATCTCTCACGAACAATGTTTAAAAGAAATATCAAGACGAAACTTCACGTCAACTTAACGAAACTTACATCAACTTCACGTCATTCTTTATTAACTTGCAGCAGATCTTATCAGTTGGATCGTTCCTTCTACATCACATTTCTGTTTTGCAGCAGTGAAATATTCATGAAGAATTGAAGAAATGTTACAACATTTTCTTTGCCTCCCAAATTGGTGATGATAATTTTCTCTTCATAGTACTTATGCTGCTGTTTTTGCAAGTAAACGATTCAATACGGTTGCTCATTAGAAGCACACGCTTTCAGCTCTTCCTCCATTTTCTTCAACAGATCATTCACTGTGATTTGCTTTCCATCATCCTCCACCAAGTAGGTCAACCCATTCCAATATAATCCTTTCCTTTCTTCATTCTCTAGTCTCTTTGCTTGACGAGGCCGCTTTTTTGGGATGGTAAGCTGATTGCCCACGTGCAGATATATGGAATATATTTTGCATTTCGGAAATTGATGCTGCATTATTAATGGTAGATAGAGTCCAATGCATAGAAATTTATGGTAGCTCCTAACAGACTAGTCAGTTCTGTATTCTAATTATGCTGACAATTGAAATAAGTGTGAATGATGCAATCTCAAAAGTTTTTCGTCCTCACAGGAAATACATCACGGTTTCTAATTCTTCTTCCGCTATGTTTTGTTTGTGACCACAGAATAAGCATCTAGTTTTCAACTGGAATCTTCCAGACATATTGGAATCTTGTTTAACTGGTAAACAGAACGGCGGTCAAGTAGATTTGGTAAATGAAACTATATATTTTGAATAGCAACACTTATGTCTGTACAAACATGGATGACTTGCCCTTCTTCAGTTCTCATATTACTTAGACGTTGCTCAGTGGCCCAGTTAATAGATTCATTAACGTTCTTTCTTAGTGTCACTACCTCTTCAACAGACCCTAGACTGTTGTATGAAGCACACATATCTGGTCCCTCATCAACCGTATCCGTAGTTATAGGTTACCGCTGATGAATGGAAACGAGGAAGATTTAGTAACGCCGATTGTTTTCAAACTGATAAACATAATAATAAGTTTATTTTTTATCATGTGTTTCTGTAAAAGTTGCTATGTGCCAACCACATACAATAGAAACATATTAAAATAAATGTAATAAGCTGTATATTGAGATAACTAAGAACTAATTCCGGCATTACTAAGAAACATAATAATTTATAGCAAATTTAATTACCTTTACAATGGTGGAGTACAATACGTTGTAATTGGTGGAGTAGAAAAAACTATATGTCTTTTTGTAAAAAAATAGTTATTTTTAGAAAACTCAAGATGGTGACTGAAAATGGTGGCTAAGAGCAACTCGGATTTTGGTGAATAGTTTGATGCGTTGTTCTGGATGACTTTCTCTTCAAGAAAAAGCCAACAAAATTCCAGTTGTAAGTAATTCGGAGTTTTTTAAGGTAAAATGTCTTAGCTAAATTTCAAGTCCGAAAATACAACACGTACGGGGAACATAAAATCGACTATCTCTGTTAGTTTTTTTCGATAGAGCAATAATTTTAATATTGTTGGAAAAATTATATTTTCCTATATTCTTTCTAAAAGGGAATGTTTTCCCATATATGTGACGGTTTCATAGTTATTTGCCATTATAATAATACAAAGACAACAAAATTTTGGGGATAACAATAACCATATTTAAATATGGCGGCAGCATATAAGAACTAAACCATCTTTTGTTACTTATACTGTCTATTGGGTTTAATTTGATGACCAGAACGAAGTGTCTAGCTTCATTCTATGATAAGATATTATCGATATTTCAACCAAAAGTGCTGAACATTAGAATCCAATATGGCGGCTTAAGATGGCTGGAAACGGTACCGTAGAGTTTGGTAGACTTTTGATGTGTTGTTCAGGACGCAATTTTGTCGCAGAAAATGCGGAGAGAATTTCTGTTACAATTAATTCCGGGTTCATCCACTTTTACACTTTTCTTTAGTTCACAACGGTTCGTGGTGTCCTCAAATCTTGTAACGTTAATTTAACTCATTTCCCGACGTCATAGAATGATGAAATTTTGCACAACGACGTAAGTCGGGTGACAATACAATATTCCGTTGTTACATTTATATATTTATTTGTTTTAAAAGCATATTTAATATTTTTTTAATAAGGACTTCTTTATCCTAAAATAAATACTAATTTGCAACGGAGTGGCGTTTGTCTGCTTGCTGAACACTTGAGGATTTGGATCGCAAAACATTAGCTGGGGGAAAAGTATCCGAACAGCAAAATAATTAAAAAGAATAATAGATAACTTTTTAAAGACATACTTTTCTTAAACAATTCGTACTAGAATATATATAAAAATAATTTCGTTTATTCATGACTAAAAAGAAAAGCATGAGGTGTGCCAATTGAAGAATTTATAAAGTGACTTTATATGAAAGCGCACCCAATGATTTTCTTTTTAGTTATGCACAAACGAAATTAATTTTTAGTACGAATTGCTTAAGAAAAGTATGTCTTTAAAAAGTTTTTTAAATTCTTTTATCCTTAGATTGGAGTACAATATAAGTTGAAACTTACAATGGAAAATTAATTGAAATAAGCGTATGTTAAATAATAACACACTTTACAAGTTTATTGCTTTACTAGTCGCTATTGAAACAAGTAAGATTCATGAGCATGTTTGCCTCGGTTGTAAAACTGCATTCTGTTTATTATCGTCATCTTAATAGACTCATCTGAAAGTAGTGAGATAAACTAATTGATGATGATGAAAGCGGAGCAAAAGCGCGAAAGGGACAGACAAAGTCGAAAATAGAGGAAATAAGCCGGTGGCTGATTGGACGATAAAGTCCAGAGAGTTCAATTTGGGAGGAACAGCTGAGAAATGTTTACTTCATTTTTCACTTCTGTGTTGTTTTTTCTATCTTCTTTCATGATCGAGAAAGTGACAGAGAGAGAGAGAGAGAGAGAGAGAGAGAGAGAGGGAGGGAGAGAGAGAGAGAGAGAAAGAGAAAAAGAAAGAAACGCAAAAAAGCATTCGTGACGGAGGTGCAATTTTTGGATCAAGGGTCACAGGGGAGGAGGAATATGATGCCAAGTAAGGAAAAACTAGGAAATGTTTGAGATCACCAGTCGGGACAGTGCAGTTGAAAAGCAGTTGAATCAAGAAAGGGATAGAGATAACGAAAGAGAGAAAGTGAGAGATAAGTGAGCATCTTTTCAACATTTGGAGATAGGACGACAGTAGAATAAACCACGTGACTAAAGCTGCATAGGAGTCACGTGGTGGTCTGGATGGCGATCGATTGCTCCTCCTCTTTTTCCTCATTCCCTTTCGAGTAAAGAGTACCGCGCTACGAACACAAGAAACAGTGTTTCCACATCTATCAAAGATTTAGGATGCGCTGCAGTAGAAGTGAATTGTGAGATCACGAAAAACGTTAAAGAAAAGAAAAAGGAAGGGAAAAACCATGTTAGTACATCCTCTTTGAGAAGAGAATAGAAGACAAATCTTGTTGAAATCCAATCGATTTGTATCCTTTCATTTTCGATACTGCAGAGTTTAAGTAAAAGAAGGTATTTCTAAAAGCCAGCTGCTATCTTCCTTTCGAAACAAAAGAAGAGCTTATATTTTCATTTTAAATAATTGAGCAATACATAAAAAATGAATATATGCAAATACTTAAAGAGTACCTCAAATTTGTTTCATAAAACTGATTCCTTAAGGAAATATTTGAAAACCAATTTTAGCAAATATTTGTATCGTGTTTTCTAACATTTTTTAAATCAAATTAACCAAAGAATATGTGCTTATCCACTTTTGTGCGTATTTATACGTCAGTGGTCCACTGTCTGATTTACATATTCTGTTTCAGAGAATTATACGCTCGGAGTTTTATACGGATGTGTAGATTTCCATTTCTTAGTTCAAAAAAATCCTTAATTTAAAATTATCCTTAATTTAAAGAATTAATTAAACCTTAATTTAACCTTAATTTAAAAAAAAATCCTTTGTAATAAAATTTCCTCTAAAATCGAGAAACGTTTGAAATCTATTATAAATAATATCACAATTTCTATATCCTGCAAATTAAATATTTTAAGTGTTTTTAAAATCTTAAAGATTAAGTTTCCAAATATATTTAGCTTTATTTGGCCCAAGATAATACCAGTTAAAAAACTGGTTATTTATAAATCGTAAAGCGACCAACATCAACATGTAGCAAATTATGTAATTTACCCTTTAGTTTTACTGATCTTACACGCTTTGTAAACTCTAAACAAATATCATTTCCTAAATTACTTTGACCCTACTTACTAAACCATCTTATAGGTTCGGAAAAGAATACAAAATTAGCTATCACTTGATTTTTGTAGTTGGGTAGACTTAAAAACTCAATGTTGGCACATGCCCATCTACGACTCACTCTGCAGTTAATTAACTAGGTCATGATATGTTGACCTAATTAAGGAGTATGCAGTAGTAATGTATTGCTGAGCAAATTACTTTTGATGTCCATTTGTGTTTTTTACCATCTAACTGCAGAATTCATTACTACATCGTAAACAAACTGAGAACGGTCGTCCTGGTAAACCAATTATCCTGACGAACAGTTTTTCTCTGCTTGAGATTTCTGCGTATGTTACAAGTTGAGGCGCTGGAAAGATTTTGTGTTCAGTCGTACAAAGGCTGAAACTTCTTGTTGTGAATAAATTTATATAATACTCATTGATGCTTCTTCTTCTTCTTCCTCTTCTTCTCTTATTATTTGTAGATTTTTATCTTTACGCTTTAAAGGAGTGCTTATAAGCTTATAATCGTTAGCCTATTGGGAAGACATGTCCTTGGAATAGTGTTATGTTTTGAAGTTGAGGAATTTTCTTAGGGTGCGGCAGGCACTCAAAACAACTGAATACTTTCTGGATCAGTTCTTCTAGTGCGGGTGCTAACTTTAATAACTGGATGATGTGCTTAAATCGGAGTTAATCCGGTTGCAGACGACTAGAGATACTACTGTTAGTTTCTTTTGTTTCCACACTCATCTAGTTTCTTCTGCTAGTTCTTGGTACTTTTTTTTATATTTTTCTTCTGCGCTTCTTCTGTATATTGTGCATACTGAGTATGGACATGTCTATTAGATTTTTTTTACCCGTTAGCGTTATGTCGGGTTTATTAGCTGCTATCGGTTTGTTTGTTATTATTGAGCGATTCCAGTATAGAGTGAAGTTCTCACTTCCTAGTAATGTCGTGCATTCATACTTGTAATGAAATTGGTGGCTCGGATCCTTAAGCTTGTGTTTTGCTGCCAGGGCGTGAAGCACTATTTTAGCTGCTTGACTGTGTCTGAAGGTCTATTCAGTGACAGTTTGCGCTTAGCATGCCGTTGTCATATGCTTTACACCCTCCGGTGCTCTTTTGGGGCAGAATCTGCACCTGTCGTCCTTTAGATTTTGTTGTTACCGTATATCTTTCATCAAGTTTCTACTGGTTAGTCAATTGCTGGATTCTGCTTTATCTATATAAGCTTGTCTAGCTCATACTATCTTCCATAGATAGTAAGATAAGATAAAATTAATTTTATAGGCGGTAACAGTGTAATGTCCCCAGTAGATCCAACAAAAGTAGATAGGCTCAACAAGCAAACCAGGGGCCCGCGGCACCCTGTTGCTAAAAGTGGGCTTACCCAACTCAAGGTGGTCAAACCTACTTGGGGACAAGCCGACATTACGCCACAAGAGAGGACACATAACGAAGAAAATCACTATCGGACCTGAAGGCAGGGAGGGTACCTACCCATCAGCACCCTGCTTCAGCCACATCAAAGACAGAACCCACTCTAGTCTAGACACGAAGCATACATGAAGGAAGTCTGAAAGAAGTGCCCAAAATGCATAGAGCTGGCAAAAGCAGATCACAAGGAAAAAAGGCCCCAAAGAAAATGGGGAGACGCAGGCGAGAACATCTCGCAGAAAAACAGAACACAAAACGCTACTTTAGCGACCTAACGCAACTAGGCCCCTAAAATAGTACAAGGCTCAACACAGCTGAGCATTAGTTAACATTAAACACGCAAATTTAGATGAACTGAACTGATTTGACTGTAAGATTACTGAAGCATTGAATCACGATATAAAACTTTAACTTCACTCGTAACCACTTTCCCATATATGGATAAATTAACATCTCGCGGACTGAAATGACGGGAGGTAGAGACCCTTTCAAACAATACCACAATGATGGTATTTAATCTACATCATAATGAAACCCTGGACACAAGAAGTAACTTGTAAAAATATAATTTATTTTACTAAAAGATTAACAAAAACGCAGTGCAAAAGACTGACTGCTTAATTTCTTGAAAAAAAAATGTTTCAAAAGAAATCTCTTGTACATTAGAATGAATTTTAAAGATGCAGTTATTTCACATATTGAAATTGTAGATTATCTTGATTACAGAATCACTCTGTTTAAACACAGAGGCAAGATTTTGCACAATTATTTTCCAAAGTAAAAGATTAGATTATTTCTCAAAAAGGTAAACATACTATACTTTAGCCCATTTAAACATAACTTCTACAATTACAAGAGGGTAATATTTCTTTCAACGAAAAGATTATTTTCAATATAACAACTGGACAGTAATTTACTATTAACGTTCCAAAATCGTTATTAAATATATTTTTATTTTTTTAACTTCACACAACCTAATCCCCGTTCAGACAATACAAACATGATACGCTATAGCTGGATTAGGTGTAAAATCAAAACATGAATTTCATTGAGTGAAGTTGGCCTACGCAGCGGAGAAGATTTGAATCTTTTCTAATTACCGAAACAAACATAGCGAATAGTTAAAATATTACGCTTCACAACCGTACTTATGTAGAAAGATCGTGTATTTTCAAACATATCAGTTCCGAAAGAGCAAACAAAAACGCTGAACCGAAAATTAACGTGCATTCTAAATGATGATATCCACTATAGGACAAGGGTAAATATTCAACGTATACAGATCATTTTCTACTGTGCTGAGATTTAGTTATCTAAATATGGGTGAACCAGACTTGGATTTTTCGGAAGAGTAAGATGAATTTTAAGAGGTTAAACATACATTACCTGAAAAGTAATTCAGCCCCCAAGGCCTATCAAATTAAGCAGATATCCTGACGGTGCACATCACCACACAGAAAAAACACACCAATTTCAGATCGAAGAAAACACTGAACTATTTGCACACACACACAGAAAGAGGGTATCAAGCCACATCGAAATTATATTTTTATTTAGTTACACACAGAAAGAGGGTATCAAGCCACACTGATATTATATTTTTATTTATTTCAGGAAACCAACACCGCACACCACATACATTGCAAGAAATCACTTCACACAATGATGAATGCTACTTCATATAACAAACCCCTGTTAGGATGCCTGTTGATATCCTCCTTCCAGTCCACTCCTGGTTCAAGCCAATATGGAGTGTGAGAGATGCAAACTGCAGCAATCGATACACAGCTCCCCTTTTAAGGAAACGGGAGTAACAGCTTCCTAAAAGATGTTGAAATATACCAATGGTCGCTGCTCTGTATTTATATAAACTTTTTCGACAATGGCTACATTCAATTTTGGATGAATATAGCTTTCTTAGACAGCGCAATTTTTTGCAGCTTCACCAACTTGATTATCATGTTCCAGCTACTGAATGGAATCAGCCAATAAGAGAAGAGAACCAAACAGAAGGAAGAGCAAAAAGGGGGAGAGTGGATTTACCACCAAATTTCTGACAAAAATAAAACAACAATAAGATCATTTTAACTGTTTATGAAGATTTTCAACGAAAGAAAATTAGTTGAAGAAAATGTTAGAATAAAAGGTGCAAAGAAATATCAAGAAATAACTAGAAAAAACAATAAAATACATATCCCGCCAAACAACAATCAAATGAGTGTTTTGTATGGCTAATCTACATTTGTCATCTGGACAAATAAACTCTTTGTAGAAAACCGAAGACGAAAATATTGCCGACAAAGTCCGAACACAAAAGAAAAGAAGACGATACACACAAAAAGGGGGAGAGGGCAAGATATGTAGCGACCAACCAAAATTGGGTCGTTACAACAGCAACACTATAGATAGTGTTTGCTTTTCATTTGGATTTCTTTATTTCAAAAGGTGCAGTTTCTTATTGATTCCATTATGCCCAGTTTGAGTGACATGTAGTCTGTCTGCCTGAATGACTGCTCGTTGTTGGGTGGATTCAGTTTTGACTGAAAGTACTTCTTCAGGTATATTATTATTATTATTATACAAACAGTGCAAAACTGATAGAATTATTGGTTTCTGCCTAGTTGGAAATAGCCCTGTTATATTCCTCGAGAGTTACTAGCACAATGACTACTTGCCGAGTCCATGTTTGTTAACCTTCGGAGAAGCAAGCGTCAGTAGGTTTCACCGTGGACCAAGAGGGGTTGAAAAATATCCACTGTAATATTGTATTCTAGCAAGGTGTTATTGGTGAGAAAGTTAGTTTTATTAACACATACAGCTTTATATGTATATATAATCTGTAGCGCGCTCGACTTCAGTGTGAGCGGTCCCGTGTTAGATTCCCGGTGGGGGCTCAAAAGTTTGGTGTTAACCCAGCATCGTGAGGACAATTGGGGATCTGCTGTGAATAAAAGTCAGTGGCGATCACAGTTGAGAACTTCGGCTCTTCTCTCCCAACACGTCTGATCAGGGTGGTAGCAGTATACCAAATCATCCCTGGCCTCATCCAGTAGTGGATTGAATATGGTTTTGAATAATCTATGCTAATATATATCTTCTTACATGCTTACAAATATATATGCTTATTTGTGTGTAAATACTACAGTCAATTGACTTGGTTTAATTGCACTGATTTTGAAAGTCTAACTGGTTCTGTCAAGTCAACTGTATGTATGGTAGTCAACCTGAATCGTCATTGTTGAGCTGACGATTGTATGTTTATTTTCTCATTATGCTTTCCACAGACAAATCCGCTGCATTTAATACACGCGATAGTACACGTTGTTCACAACAGGTAAATCTGTTCTAAAATGAGTGTCTCCGTTCCATAGCTAGTAGTAAAGCTGTAGACAGTCATTCGTCAACTATATATCTACACAGTTGCCATCTAAAGGTTGTACATAAACAAAAAAATTCTTAAAATTCAAGGTCCGTAATTGGACCGGGGGAGTATTTTGTGTCCAACGTCGGTATTTTCATTTATTCAAAAAAAAACAGAAGGAAAGAGTCTTGTCCCATGGAAAGTATTATTTTATGCACTTACTGACACAAAATAACAATATGGAGAAGGAGGTCACAAAAATTCAAGATGAAAAACCCAAATTTCAAAAATGTGAACATTTTATAGGCCCCTTCCCTTGGTCCTATCAGGGTTCATGTTTGTGGGTTGCGTGTATAGTTTGGTAGTCATTTCTTCCTGGAGCCTTCGGTCTGCCACAGTATAGATATACAAATCCCGTGTTGGTATTACTATCTGAGATTCTATATGTCAGAAATACAATAACAGTGAGGAAAAGAATTAGTTTCCTTTTTTATTAAAACAAAGTATGGAATTCTAATGGGAATATTTAATCTTATTTTCAGTAGTGAATATTAAACTATATCTGCATAGAGAGAGCTTTAGATCACTTACATAAAACATTGACAGATATTCATGTTTCTGCAAAATCAACGAATTCTAAACTGAGTCAGTTTGAAAATAAATAACTGCACCTCGTATAATATACTTTTGATATGGCCGTGACGTAGTTCTACATTATGATTATGCTTTGTATGTTAATTACTTGCACAGAACCTTTACTCACCACCGACATTTCTAGGAATTTTACTATTTAAAAAAAAATATAAAATTTGAATTATCTATTTTTGCTTCTATTTCAAGTACTATTATAATTTAGCCTTTCATTATTGGAGTGTGGCCTCTTGCTGTTCCTTCTCAATTTGCTATTCGTATTAGAATGTCTTCATCTTGTGCCTCTTCTCTGACGGCATTAGTCCTTTCTCTCATTCAAGACATCTTGGAGGCCTTATTGTGATTCTAGAATAGTCTTATTTATTCCTACTAATTTGTTTGTGTTCTATTTCGTACATACTTAATAAGTTAAACTACTGTTGTACACTGGCTACTAACGAGATTTATGAACATCATTCTGAAGTTCCTCTTCAGATGTGTTACCCCTCCAAATTCTTGAGAATATCCTCAACTTTGTAATTTTTACCAATATTTTAACAGTTTCCTTCAATGTTCATACTTCCAATTCATATCTATACTTTTTAGTTAATTCTTATGGTTTCTTAAGTCCTGTTCTGTCTTCTCTTAAGTTTTCTGTACTAAGACAATGATTCAGGAGTTCTAAACAAAAAAACACCTTACGTTCTTACCCATGTTCAGAGAATAACATCATCGATCTCCATTTATCATTTTGTCTCCAAAATCTTGTGACATTGTAAGAAAATTTATATGCAATAAAGCATGGGCATTCAGTTTCTTTTATTATATCGACATCTCATTTTGATAAATTAGCACAATCTTACTAGTTAGTTTACAAGAACAAAATCTTGTTACCTAGGCTCTGATACACACCAGCAGGCTTATCTGAATACGCAGAATATTTCTTCATACGTACTTTTAATATAACGTAAACGCTTGTAACAACTTTTCCAATTTCATTCTTTTATAACCGCATTCTAACAACTTTACTCATGTGAACGTTTACTAAGGAAATCATTTTCAAATTTTGTCAGTCTTTCTTGTCATATTACTCGTTTCATATGTCATAATCTTTCGTACATCCAAGTAAATTCATTCTTATTTCCCTCGAATTTGCATTCAACTGTTTGTTAGTTTGAATCCAGCTTTTCACATATACAACATACGTATTTATGCCCTAATATGTAGCTTGCATTTTCAGTCTTCTTACTTCACTCGTTTAATTTGTAAGAAAGTATTGTTATAGAGTCTTTAGGGGGAAGACGTGCTAGTGAGGAAAAATGTGCTTTAACAAAATATGAAAGCTAAGAAATTCATAAAACTCTCTGACGGTCAGGAAAGTGGAAGAATATTTACTTTTCCTTCACGGATGGATCCAAAACTAGTTCAGAAACTAGTTGTGCTGTATGGGATCAACAAATAATGTATCTAAACATATAAGTAAACATATGATATACATATCTGTATTGCGGAAATTATGCTGTTCTAAAATGCTTAGAATTTCCCTTGTTCCTTGAAGAAACAATTATTAATTTTCACTAACTCGATATTAAAAGTATACAAGCTATTCGATAAAGACATACATATTCTATTTACCTGATCAGGCATAGAAAGTATAATTTGATGGTGAAATCAGAAAAACCACATGGAATTTGCTTGTATCTCTTACAAAGAAATTTAAATTACAACCATGCTACATTACTAACGTCTCGGTCTCTAGATTTACTAACAATAAAGACAATAACTTTTATATGGATTTATTACCCTAAGTGAAAATGAAAATATCTATCATCTGGAAAAGAAGTTTCGCAAATTTCCAAATTTGGAGCCAAATATTACCAGGAAGGACGTTTTACTAGGTACTTTCCATATCAAAGCTTTGTTTTTACATTCTTAAAATAAAATAAAATAATAGCTGAGCAAAGCAAGCACGTTTTATTTAAAAACTAAAAGCATGTAACAGTTTCACCAACTAACTAACAACTTGGCTTCATCAGACACACTCTGATGTGTCTGATGAAGCCAAATTGTTAATTGGTGAAACTGTTACACGTTTTTAGTTTTTAAATAAAACGTATTTGCTTTGCTCAGCTTTTATTTTATTTTACTTTTACTCGGGTTTCATTTTAACGAAACAGAATAATCTTTACCCATACTTCTTGTAACACTATCGCCAGCGTATGGTTTCAGATCCTTTTTATTTAATGGGTATTTAAAATTGGCAAAACTGGTTACTACAATGGCTGATTTTGAGCTTTTTAAAATCCTACTAATGGAAGGATCATTTCTCATATATATAGTAGAGTCTCGCTTATCCGACATAAACGGGCCGGCAGAACATCGGATAAATATGAATTTCTTGATAGCCCATTATGTACACTTTACAACAATGTAAATTAAAATTTGCTGTGTGTAACAATCTCCACAGCAGCCTTTTCCCTAAGCTATTAAAATGCTTACCTTTGCAAGTTGCCGTGACGAAATAGGCGTGATTTCATGTGGAATGGTCCATTATTAAAATATAGAAAAAAGATGTCAAACAACTATTAACATCATGAACTAATAAATAAATCGATGAAACTTTACTGTATAAAATTTATATTTGTCATGGTTTCTTTTTTAAAAACATAGTAAGCTTATTTGTTTCCTCTAGAAGAAAGAATTCAATTTAATAACAATCTAATACGTGTATTCATTACTAGAAATTTTCAAATATACCGGTATACGTATAACTACAACCTTTCAGATCAAACACTAACAACATCTACCTATTAAAAGCTACTTTGAACGGAAAGTTTTAACTATTATGTTAAAGGAGATTGTTGAGAAATATCTCATTTTTCATCTTATAACGTTTCCCTTGCAACCGAAGTTTCGAGTAGATAATTATTTAGTCAAATATATTCTGCATTACTGCCAACACTGAATCTTTCAACTTAAATTATTTCCCATGAGTTTTTGCAAAGTAAAATTGCAAACACAGGTGTGTGTAGACATAAATTCCAGATGTAAATTATATGCGATATACCAGCCAGACACATCGGGGTCGCTACGATTACGAGGAAGAGACTGGACGGGATGTTCTTTAAGCGATAGAATTCACTGTTCTTGCGAAAAATTGTTTAAGAAAATATGTCTTACAAAAAAAATGTAGCATGATTTACTATGTCGAGAAATATCTTCGTGTTCATCGAAACCCTATACTTAAGCATACTAATGGACTCGAAAGAAGATTCTTATCTATGTTTTCACACATTTTTTGAATATTTTGTAGTGTGTTTTGTATTCACATCATAAATATTATTTTTCTTTCGTTTCGTATACGACGTTTGATATATCATGTGTTTATATTTTCGTTGACTATATGTATTATCATAACATATAGCGAATGTAAGATTTTCTTAAAAATAATCTGTAATATGCAAAACTTTTGTTGAGGTCAGTTTATTTTCTTCTTTCTGTTCTTAAATGTCGATACAATTTAATTTCTTCTTATGTAAAGAGAGAGCAGTGAACTAAACTTCACTTAAGAATGTTTTAGTAGCTTTCATTTAAGAAGTTTTTCATTTAAGACATTTCCTGAACATTGGTTGAAACGTCATTGAAAGCATGGAAGGCGGTATTATTTAATTATCGGGTGGATACTATGCTAACATTGAGTATTAAACTCTAAATCATGATCAAATTCTAGCTACAATGAAACTTTAACCCATTTTATGGTTAACCTCGAACCGTTAACCGGCTAACGGATTTTTATTAACATCCTTCTGATTGTTTAGAAATATCTACAATGGATCATAGTGCATTGACGTAACAAACTACTAGAACAATATATTATTTTTTGTAATGAGTACCAATAACACGGTAGAGGAGAAGGTCCAAATACAGGCTACCACTTTTATTTTTCGAATATCTCCAAACTGTTTCAAGGAATACACTAAACAACAACTGCAAGTATTGTAACGGTCCTGAGGTTCCAGAGTCCTAGAGGGTAGTGTGATAAGATTCATCTGCAATGCCTTGTCGACACGTTCGGCCGATTTCAATACAAAGGGTTCCCTGATGGTTCCTTCTGAAATGTGTCTGGTATATGTGATCTTACGGAGCGAAGGTCTTCCGCACTAAAAGCTAAAGCAAGAAAGCATAATACCACTAAAAAGAATCTGGAGATTTTCGAATCACCAACTACTTTGACGAAGAGATGTGATAAACTAATAACTAGCAGAAGAAAATTGTGTCGATTGTCTGTGATCGTCAACACAATGAAATATTTCATGCACTGAAATGACGTTTTTATATTATTGCTGAAAACTGTTTTCATAATGTGTACAATATCAATTTTAATAGAAAAACCGCGTAAATGTTGATTAAAACACAATTCAATGATGCACTATAACTGGTTACATGTGAATTACACGACGCATTAAAGACAGAACAGATTATATTGACAGATTAATTAATGACACATCATTCGACCAAGTGACACCAATTGGTTTGAAGAACTACCACGTATCTGCGCAGTGATTGAGTGTTTTTCTTTGTACTGTACCTTTATTTTGTCTTATTATTTTTTGCTATCTATTATATGGTAACTTTACTTTTTTAACTTTGAATACAAATTTATCGCTGATAGTTTAACTTTAAAACAATTATGATTGGACAAACAGGGTTGAAATAAATGAGTAAGACACACAACTTACACACTAGTGACTAACACATACAGTACGGTACATGAAAAACACACATTTCAAGAATTTTTCACACATTCGAACATAGAAAATAACAGAAAAGTAGAAATGATTATTATGCTCTTACGTTCTCTTATTATCGTCTATTTATGAAGAATGATACACGACAGCAACTGCAACTTACACTCTCTGAATATGCCAATACACTATTTTTATTCTTAGATTTTAATAATTCGTATGCAGCTTCTATGCTAACGTGTGTGAAACAACTATACATTGTATAACTCGAGTTCAGATAATTTTATGTAAAATAGTTATCTACGACCTCTGTATAACAGTGTGTAGACGGAAACAGATATTATTCCTCTTTGACAGTTCAAATGATTCAACTGCTTAAACATTCACATGACGCGCTTGTGGTACCAAAGAAATTACAGTTGCAATTTATGGCCTCTGTTTTCATCATATTTGAGCTCAGTTTCTAATTACGACAAACCTCACTCAGCGATTTACTAGCACCTATCGCACGTGGAATATATCCAAAATTATTTTATTTATACAGTCTACCAAATTGTGTATGCACTTTTCCGTACTACGACCTCGAGTACACGTATACAAAGTGAAAATAATAATTTGTTTAAATATGATGCCCACAAATTATCTACTTAAATAAGTGTGCACCAAATACTATCAGTGGCAAACGTTATTTCAATTAGAAAGTGCGGTTCGGATCGACACAGTACATGTCACCGTTACATGCATTCATAAGAAGAAGACGACCGGACGTGGAAAGTCTGTGACTGAACTGTTCCTGTTGTGACGTCATTCGATATATAGAATTCACTATATTCCACCGCTATATATGTTAAAAATACTGTGAACGTACGTTAAAATGATTAAATAGACGTATGCACTTGCTTAAACAATATTACACATGTAGTTTTAGAGAAAATTTGTCATGGGTCGGGTTTATCATGTCGCGGACAGATCCTTGCTTGTTACTGCAATTTCGTTTGTACCGTATTTATTAATGCATGCTCGCGCACTGAAATCATCGCGCACTGATGACATGTGTGGCCTGCAGACATCCATTGACATATTCCATATGTTTCGAACCACTTTTCTGTTCATTTTATGTGCACAAATTGCAAATAACAAGTACGAGTCTTCGGCCACCACTGCCATGCAACGTATGCTATATAGTAGGCGCTTAGAGACATAAGAAATATTTAAATATCCTACTTACAGTAGATGTCTTCATGAAATTAATTACCCACAGCTATCTGGCAGCACTCCGGCTCCACTATCCCACAGTAATCTGACTGTCCCATCAAATTATATACTGTCAGTCAACCATTATTTAGGGCGATCTTGAATTTTCTTTGCATCAGCAACCATTTCAACACACAGTCTAACGGTAGGGTCCTTCTTCTACGTTTCCGCAGCAGCCGTCAAAATCACAAATGAGTGAGAGAAATGACCACAGAGCATAGACTAAAATCATAGGGAGATGATATCCAAACTGCGTACCACGAACCACTATAGACACACTCGCATCAAAGTCTCCCGACACACGGCGCCGGTGCAACAGATCATAATTTGACACTTGTCATAGTATGTCTGAGATATGTTTAGTTTATAATGTAGTTGCAAATTTAGATTAGAAACCCATGATTATGATATTAAACACAGATTTTACAGAGATGTCATAATCTTGACATTTGAAACACTGGTCTAAATATGGGCTACCTTAAATAATTAAGAAGAAATTTTAACAGTTCAAGTTCAAGAGTGATATAGTGATGATAAATGTATATATTCTTAAGTCAGAGATAGTCCTTCTTTTCTGCACCAGCGCATTTTTGATGTGCTTACCTCGAACACATGATACACATAACCCATAGGTCTCCCTATGTATTCAGAGAATATCCTGTTGCAGAATATACATTTCATATCTTCATCATCTGGCTTTACTTGTGCAGCTGGCGTATCAAAGTAACCGCCTTCATCATCACAAAGATCTAGATCAGAAAACATCATCCTGGATTCTTATGAATCTGATTCTTGTCTTGTGAATTCTAAAGTTCCTTGTTTTCTTTTCCGTTCAGGTATATTTCATTTTTTAATTGTTCAGCTCTTGCTCAATTTACTAAAAGATAATATCTTCTTGCATTTACTAGATTCCTGCTTTTCTAAGGAAGCCATAATTGTTTCTTAGTATGGGTTATCCGTTATAACAGTAGCACTTCCTCGTTTTCTAAGTAGATTGCTGACTTTTTTTATGACAGAAACTGCTGAAATATGAAAAGGACTTTCTAGGCTTGAAATTCCAAGTACTGTGTTTAAGAGATGGAAACTCTTACCATAAAATAAAGATGTAGGTAGACAAGGTATTTAGACCATTAATAGATGTTGCTGCGTGACGCCACAGAAGTCAATAAGAAATATTATTTACTCTTTGTTTTATACTGACTACGAGTGCTGTCTCTGAGGAATACAACTTACCTTATAAAATATTTCATACTTTGGCTTTATTGTGTTTAAAAAGCTGAAGTAGAAATGCCTGATAAAACTCGACCACTGTGGAAAACAGGCACAACATACAAATAAATCAACTACATCAAACTCTTTGTCGCTAACTGAATTCCGCCACCACCTCCGTCATTGGGGAACTGTTTCGCACTTTTGTCACCAATCAGCAGTACTACACAAGCATATACAGTACAAGATGTCTATTAGCCCGTATTTGGACCATAGCCCATATTTGGATATTCTCCTCTACAAAAGGTAAACTTTGATCACTCAAGATAATGCTATGAAGTGAAAAATAGTTTTTATATGCCCATAATGTATTCTAAAACAGCAACGCTACCCTATGTTGTCTACTGTATAAAATTTATATCAGATGAACATTAATTGTTCTTGTGCAGACAACATTTCTATTCACTGGACAAACAAAAGTTTCTTCAACTTTTAACTTTTTTGTATGGACAAACACTCAACAAAACTGAATTAGCTAGTCCCATCCACTTTATTAATGAACGTCGCGCTTTCACTTTTTGCAACCGGAGCTGTAACCATTTTTTGGTCTTTCCTATTATACCGGCAATAATTAATGTCAGTACAAACTATGCCCTAACTATCTTTGTCCTTTCATCTTTATTATTTCTTGTATTGCTATTTTTCTCACCCGAGAAAGGTGTGGTTATAGTAATTATAAAATTACTATGCCAAAAATATTGTGTTGTTTATATAGGAACAACAATAAATATGGCTGTGGCTAAAATAACATATGCGTTGTGTTATAAACATAATACATATTGATAGAAGAAACGCTTTTAGCGAATAATGTGTTGACAAACAATATTGTACTTTTGTGGCACTTGGAAATTCTGAAACGCGTATATTGTTAATGAGTCAAGAGCGGTAGAGAGAGGCCAAGGAGGAAATGGATGGATAGGGTTAAGAATGATCTTCGGGAGAAAGGTCTGTCAGGGGAAGAAGTTCAGGACAGAGCTTTGTGGAGAAGACTCATCAGAAACGTCGACCCTACGTAGGTGGGAAAAGACGGAGAGAAAAAAGAAGAAAAATATATTAAAACAAATATTAAAAGTGCATACTAGTGAGTCTCAAGCTGGAATCAAATACGCATAGTTGAGTTAGAAATTCGAACTTATGCCGTATTTTTTGTCATCTACCAGGTTGTTTCGAAATAAATGACCGTTTTTGTGCGTCACACTACTACTGAGCTTTGTAATGGAGTAAATATAGCAGCTTCATTAAAAATAATCTCCGTCTGGTGTGACACTTCTCCGCCATCTATTCACAAGGTTAGCGATCTCGTCTCTGAAGAAATGAAGTACCGGAAAGCACTTTCTGCATTATACTTCTTTTTAAACACTCTGTCTTTCAAAACGTAACTTTTTGTTAATATCTACACAGTATATGACAGTTTTCATCAGGTCGAAATAACTTGTAATAAACAACAGCCAATGTTGTCTGCTACACTTACAAGAGAACCTTTTTTTGGGGGGTGTGAGCTTTGGTTTTCCAAAGAGTTTCAAGGTTTCACCAACGTGCAACCACTGCCGCGATTATCATTCAGGATCCACTTCTTATTACACGTCACAATACAATCGACTAAGGATCAATTGTAATGAGCAATCAAGCCCGATGACTAATGCTGATAACACGAGCGGAAAGGGACTTAGCCGCTGCCAGTGATTCGGCAACAAGATTTACGTTCGCCTGTAATTGATCACACCTTGAACAATTCCTTTCAAGTTATTTACTCTATATAACTATTCTACCTTTCCTTTTCCACTATTGATACTGGATATAGTTACTTTTTTCAACCACTATTCCTGTTCTTCTCTTTTTGTTTATTTTATAACCTTTTGAGCGTCTTCTTTACCTCATCTTCTTTCGTCGTTTTGATTGGTATTTTATCTCATGTAAATAATAATTATATGATCTATAAATATAATACAATTGACTTCTCTTTCTCTTATACCAACCCTACCGCCGTTGTTGTAGCAACTATCACAAAACGTTTTCAAATAAATCTGAAACGTTTATTAATTAAAGGGTAGCGAAATACTTCATTGTTATAGCACTAAAGTTTGTTGTACACACTTCCACTAACTTTATCCTTACTCCGTGATTCAAATATGTCACTCTCGCACATACGATTTTCTACTTCATATGTTTTTGTAATCATTCTTATTAAGATTCGTACTCGACACGATCGAATGCTTTTTCTAAATCAATAATTGAATATATTCAGACATGAAGGTTATAATCAACGTTGTTTCTCAAATTATATTTCCATGCAAAACAAGGTTATAACACTGATTATTAATTAAGTGAATGTTGGCAAAACTAATGCATTCTTTATTAACGGATTTAACTTCACAGAAACAATCCTCATATGAAAGTGGTTTGCTAAATCGACACGTTTTATGTCATTATTAAGCGAAATAATACAACATTTTTGAAAATGCCGTGGAAAGTTTGTCTGCCTTTATCTCCGAAACTACACGTATTTTGACATCTAGAAAGCAAATTTCTTTCTTGTTTGTATCTCAGATTTTCAACCTTTATGACGATGAATTTTTTATCACCCTGTATGTGTCTGTATATGTACGATGCTAGTAATATATCATAAAAGAGAATGTGTTCAAAAACGTTTTGGGAACCATTAATGTAAACACAAAAGCAACAATATTTGGCGACAGAGTTACTGATTTCCTATGAACCCATATTGTTATCCAAATGTTTAATGTTGGGTTTATCAACTCAGACAGCTAGAATTTGTATGAAATATGTTGTGTCTTAGGGAAATTAACTTCATCAGCAATGTGCACAATACTAAATGTTTGTGTGGAAAGAAGACTAGTTTCATTTATGACCAATCTCAATTATGTGATCATAATTAGATACTGATGACAAGCGTACAGTATGTTAATATTATCTTTTCCAGATGCTATTTATGAAAGCTATATTCACATAGTTCGTTATGAGAAGAATGAGCACAATTGAAGTTTACGCACAGAAGAATCCTATTAATACATCTGATATACCATTCAAGAAAATTCTTAATTATCAAGAGTTACTTACTTAGAGAACTCTTTCGATCATGGTAAGTTCTTATTTGACTTAAACTTAGGTGTCTTCTAGAAACGAGTTTTAAGAAAAGAACAAAATTGACTTGCGGAGTACACACTTCTGCCTTGTTCGTTCCCTCTCCGTGAAACAAGTTGAAAACTTTCCTCCATTTTCACGTCTCAAGTAATGAGACGTGACACATTGCCCTCTTTCAACCAGGTGACATATTAAATAGCAAGAATAGAACAATCTGAGTTGTAAATTGTGAACGTTAAGGAAGGAATAAGAAGCAGAAGAAGAAGTAGATGAAGAAGAAGAAAATAAAAAAATGCAGGAAATCCAGAATAGACCAGAAAGAGAAAATTGTGAATAATGACAAAGAGCATTTTTTAAGTTGCAAATTAAGTAACTTCGTGAAATATGTTCTTAAATTGTTTTCTTGAGTTTCGTGCTCCATGTGCCCAATATCAGATAATACATTTCTCAGAGAAGAATTTGTATTAAGAGATGAGAATGAAGTTGATTCTTTTTTATACTAGCACTCAAGTAATAAATAGGTAATGGACTTACCATTTCATACTTATAAATTCGGACATTCTATATATAGTCATTCTATCGGACATGAAAAATATAAAATGTCAATAATCCTTGATATTATATTTATCTGGTTTCAAATCGGAAGTAAGGGGTGATAACTTTGAAAAATAAACACTGAATCATGAGTATGGAAATAAAAATATAGTTTATAACCCCATAGCGTCACGTTTCTTACATAAATCTCTTAAACAAAAATCAAACTTTCACGGCCCGATGATAATGCACAATTTATTATCCAATTCAATAACGAAATATACATTTTAACGCACTACACAATTACTGATTTAATCTCACTCATAATTAATGTAGCTCATAGTGTAGACCAGTGTCTTTATATTCACGAACCGGCAAATTCTAGGGAAACACTTTCAAGGCCTGGTAAGATGCTAGTAAGCTAGAGGATCATTTCACTTTCAAAAGATGAAAGCACGTAGTAGTAGTTACTACTACTTTGTGCTAGTACTACTACTACTTCAGATTGTAGTTACTTTGGAAAGGAAATGTAAACCTTAATCTCAGTTTTGAACCTCTGAAATCTACAAAAAAGTGTTAAATAATCAAATGTATTCACTTGCTGAGGATCGGTACAATAGCTTTGCGGACCGGCGCGCAGCGTGATTGAAAACTATGATCTAGACAACAGTAGCATTAAGTTTCTTAGAAAAGCAAGGAACCAAAAAGAAAGATTGGTTGGTGAAGGTTATCGCAATTCCTACAAACCAGTCCGGTCGGGTGGCCGAGCGGTCTGCGGCGGTAGGCCATCTGTCCGAAGGTCCCGGGTTCGAGTCCCGGCATGGGTGTGGATTTTAACACTTAACAGCTAAAGGCAAAATCGTGACGGGCCGAAGTCCAAAGTTACTAGACTGGCCCATATAAAAATAAAGTTTACCAAAGTTTTATCCTACAAACCAGATAATGTAAATGCAAACGAATATGGAAGTTTAAACCACGGAAAAACGTCATCGATATGTCATCAATATGGACAAAATTAGGGAAAGAAAGAGAAAATAACGTTCGCAACAAACAAAGAAATATGTCTGGTAACAATAAGTGTTCAAAAATTTGAAAACAATTAAAAATGAAAATGATTTTGTGAACAGTATACTTTATTAATAACTACAGACGTAGTCGAGACTTTGTGTTGTGGTTAAAAATGTCTATTTAGTAAGTGAATTAAGAAACAAATTCTGTACTATCATCGGTTCGTGAAAGGTTGAAGAAAAGAAAACTATTATTTCCCAACTCCCAGGAAAGATAATAAATGTACAATTTGAAAGGGGGCACACTTCCTTAATACTGATAATGCTGCCAAGAATGCTACTTTACTCTACAACGCCGATTTCCTTCAAATTAACAGGACGAATAGAACACGGTTAACGATGAAATCTGTATTTTTTGTTTGTGCGGTAAAACAATCTTAAGTGGAGAAATCGCCTCCAATGATGAAATAGAATAGCTACGGGTTCAAAAGTAGGTGTAGACAACGCCAATTTCCTTCTTCAAATTCACAGAATGAACAGAAGACAGTAAACGATGAAACACGTATTTCTTCATTTGTGCGACAGCTGAAACTAGTCAGGACACTGGAGATTTCTCTTCAAAGCTCCCATGTCTGGTGTTAGGAGGTACACTCAAACTACTATAAAATTGAGTACCAGAGTATCATTTGTGCTCCTAGGGACCTTGGATGGTAAAGGCGATCACTTCACTTCGTACCGTAGGTCAAGAATATGTGGAACGCTACCAGCACATCTCCAATGCTACGCTCACAACATGTGTGTATCATACAAGGCGATGATTACCTTTACCTTTCTTATTCTTGTACTATATACACTTAATTATCCCTAATATATACGGCACTTAATTATCCCTAATATTCAGGTTTTCAAACTTCGAACGGATGTAGTAACCATTATTGCTAAATTACCATTTATTTTTAACCATAGTGATGACTAGACACGAATCACTAGAGGACAGCCAAAATTAAGAGCACGGTGTCCCAAATTCTTTCTTGCACCCTAAGCTTATACTACTACTCCTTGATTTGTTAATCTAATTTTTCTTAATTGATCATATAGTTTTCTTCGGTTGAATACTGCAGGACAAAATTCTTACTTCTATAGAAATTCAAGCATACGGGAGTATAACGAAGAAACAAAAACTGGAAGTATTCTTGCAAGGAAGTGTAGGTGCAAATCTACGGTCGGATATAAACTAAATCAATAAGAGCGATCTAACCGTAACCAAACGTTTAAAAGCAGTTTTACTCCGATTAGATCAGGCTCACATTTAAGTAGTAGAAGGTAACTTAATCAAATTCCAATATCTATAATCCATGAACACATGCGGTACAGATCCAGAATACCGTACACCTTTATGAGAGCTAAGTTCACTTCAAGTAAGATATAATAAATACCAACAGCATCTACAGAAGTTAAGGAAAAGTATTTAGGAATAAAATAGTATTTAATCATCTCGTTCCACTATTATATTCAGAGAAGTTCCAAACTCAATGAATATATTAAATGCCTACAATCATAGATAACTACAATATATATTTAATTTTCTAAAGGCCACCCGAAACAACTAGAACTAAAGTAAAAGCAATTGAATGTCGAAATCAACATTTAACACAATATATTTTATCTTCATTATTCTCAGAGTGATAAAAATCAATATCACATTGCTTAAACTATTTATCGGTTTCGTTCATTCATGCACAAGGAAGATATGTGAGTTCACTTACTTAAAAATGTACGAAACTTTTGCAAATGACGTACTATGATGACGCAGAAGGGCGGGCAATTGAGCTGAAGACAGGAAATCTGCAATCAAGGTCTTTGAGAATCACAGATAGGTTTCATAAGATAAGAAAAAAATAATTTTATGAGGGATAACAGCACTGGGCCTTACGCCCGTTCCGAGATAGGTTTTACATACACTGTGTTCCATTCTGGTTGTGTATACACAAATAATAAATTATGCTATGATTATTATCGTGTTCTTTCTATTTTCTTTGTCTCCTAGTTCTCTCGAGTACTTATCATTATGATCCATCTTATGCTTATTATCCGAATCCGTTGTAAGACTGAAATGCCCATCTCAAGAGGTTATTACCATTTTTCAATCTCGGTATCTCACGAATACGTAATTTACAAAATATATGTACACTTCGCTAGTGTTCCTGCTACAATATTTCCTTTATATGTGACAATTTCACTTCTGTTTGAGTGGATGAACTCACGCACCTTCCTTAGACTTCCTTTTATGAGTCTATTTAAGGTCAACGTTTATTGGTATAACAATGGGAGTCTAAGAATCAAATGAAGTTGACGAACAACCAAATGTGGTTATGGGATTGGCAAGCTAATTAAAATATATAGAGATATTGGACAAAATAATGAAAACACTTGTTGAAGTCGCAACATTTTGTATTAATACGGTGTTGGGCCACCTTTATCAAGTAATACGCCTTGAATTCTGGACGGAATAGACCGATACAAGTCCTGAACGGTGTTGAGTGGATTTGAAGTCATTCTTCATGCAGCACAGCCTCCAGCTCAGGTAGAGACGAAGGAAGTGGAAATCGACGCCAAATCCTGGTTTCTGAAACAGCACATAGACGCTCGATGATATTCAGATCTAGGTACTGCGCGGACCAGGGAAATTGAAACCACTCTTGAACAAGGCCAGTGGTGTAAATGGGAGCATTATCATCCTGGAATATAGCATTACAGTCTGAAAATAAAGTGTGCACCACTGGGTGAACCTGGTTACCCAAGAGTTCTCTATACACTACTGCTGTGACCGAAACATGTAATGTGACAAGGAAGGGGTGCCAAATACCATGATAATGCGACCCAGACCATAATAGAGCCACTACCATCTTTGACAATCGGGCGGAGAAGTCCACATCGTATTGTTCAGAGGGTGTTCGCCCGACAAACATACGTTCAGTGGCGGGGAAGAGGGTAAAGAGTGAGTTGTCCGACCATACGACACGTTGCCAGACCTCCAACGTACAGTTTTTTTGTGAGCATTGCACCATACACGTTGCCTTTGAGCATTATTGTCTGTTATTAGGGGTTTGCGAATAACAACACGCCCATGAATACCTATTTTATCCAGTTCTCGCCTCACTGTTTTGGATGACAGTGCACTGTGTGGGTGAAGATTAAGTTCTGTAGTTATTTTGTCGTCCGTTGTTTTGTTCTGTGACGTCACAATTCGCTTGAAAGCCCGGGAGTCCTTATCCTGTATCTTTATCTTTCGACCACTATTTTGTTTCGCCGACCATGGTTTTCCGTGCACTGTGTATGCGGTCATGATTTTCAAGACCATGCCTTGTGTTACACCGCATAACGTCGCAGTTTTGCTCACAGACATTACAGCTAGACGGTCACCCAAAGTCTCTTTAAAACTCCGTCAAGTAGGACATACTTGTCATTCACCACACCAGCACAACGTTCAGAACCACATTGACTCACTCTATTATTAGTGCATAGTCCATCCCATCTGCACCAAACAAGAGAAAGTTGATTTACGCAGTGCTCAGTGTTACCATGCCAGTTACAATATGTCCAACTTTTGACAAGCGTTTCCATCATTTTCTCCGATACCTGTATGTGAGAAATCAAGAAGAAAACCAACTGGGAAAAGCATAATCAAGTTTACAATAGAAATTTAGAGCTGCCTAAAATGTAAGGACTCTTTTTAAGTTTGACGGCTTCCTCTACCAGGGTATAAAATTTGTCTATCATGCTTCCAGTAGTGAAGAGTACAGGTGTTCCCAGTTTCGAACATTCAGTTATTATTATCACCGGTTATAATGTACTTTAGTGGATAATGGAGAAACATTCAAAAACATTTACCCCTTTCGTACGTGGGAAAGGTCTAATAAGTTCCTATCTGGTACACATGCTGTACCATGTATCTTCATCAAATCCTAGAAATTATATCATATCATTATGTTTATCACTGTTACGGGACTCTCTACCTGCTTTCGTTGAGGCTTTGAACTCCGTTATAAAAAAGGCACTAAAATGAAATTAAAAGATTCCAAAACTTCATATCAGGCAGCTCAAAATATATATTACGCCTTATGTTTTGTAATTCTATTACGGCTTACATAATTTAATTGTAATTTATTTGATAACATCTTATTCTTTGTATTGCAATTTTATTTCTATACATATGGTCATCACTGTACTCAATTTTTAGGACTTTATAGTTTTGAAGTCAACGTTTTGATGCTTGGTCATAGTAAGTAATGAATGAAACAATTTGTCATAACACTAAAATTAGCGAGCAGAATTTTATTTTTTAAATAAAAGGTGACATTTATACTTATATGTTATGTCTTGTGCCTTGTTGCATGTTACAAGTATACAAACTTATATACAATTTCTTTTCTTTGCAGGTAAGGTGTGTTGTCCCTCTAGTTAATGAAAAACGTTAATTCAATTTTGTATGTTTGATTCACTATATCCTTTACACTTAGTTTTAAATATTTTCTGAAAAAAGGAGTGTGGGTAGCCAGATATCAAAGTCGCATTTTTCTTTGTGTCTCTCTAAATTCTTTAAAATATAAGAAGAGCCCAGTGATAAATGTGACTAACTCAAATTTATTTAATTTCAAGAAAACGAAGAGTATATTAAACTTGCTAAAGTAAACCAAATTTATACAATGCTTGAATGTTTTCTTATGATCTTGATTCTACCTAGCATAATTTTATTTTTGGTTTAGTTTAATAAAATGGTATTTTTCTTCAAACTGAGCATGTGAATTTGTTGTGCCTTCATTAGAGCTTGTTGACTGATTTCGCATGTAACGTTGCATAGTTGGAGCTACTAAAGTTGAGAAAACAAGACAGTACCGTAAATTTCAACTACGTGACGTGCAGAGTTTCTCACTTTTGGAGCTTGGTAAGCATGTGCCATGTTACCAAGTTAGTTGAAATATGTTTAATGTGGTTGAATGTTTTTTTAATACAGACGCAGCTAAAGAGGATGACGCCACAATCCTGAAATAGCTATTTCACCGCATAACTATACTGTTTGTTCTGTTTGAGCCGATAGCATTGAAAGTAATAAAACAGAGAGACGTTAATTTTGTCTCAATTTAGTCAGTAACTAATGCACTTTATCATCATCATCAACGATATCCATCTACTTATATAATGTATTATCGCATGATTATTTTGTGTGTGTAACAAAGAAATTGAAGAAAGCAATGTTCATCTTGGCAGGATATCAAAGAAACAATATAAGAGTAACAGGCTTCCTGATTTGGTTCTAGTACCTTTCTATTACAAGAGAAACATGTTACTTTCCAAACATCGAGGAAAGCGATCAACATTGTTTTCTTTTCTGTAAACCCTCTCGCGTTTTGCCAAATCGAGGTATAATTATATCATCCTTGATTAAGACGTACAGTTACGAATGTATTGTCTCGTCTAAGGTAAGGATTCTCGGTGGCTCAGTGGTAGAGCGTTCACCTCTGGTGGTGCGTTCAGTTCTCTATTTGATGTGGACTTTGTAGTGTATAAACATCGTGTGCTAGTTTTTTCGGGGTATTCCCACTTTCTTCATTCCACTAATTCTACCATCATCTTCCATCTGGCATGAGCCAAAATTGCATAAAGCCCTTAAAATAAAATTCAAACTCGTGTAAGGAAACAGTTCATCGAAAAAAAGATTCCATAAACTAGAGGACCGTCGGCAGAACTTCTTAGGTGTCAATGCAAAGTTTTCTTAACTTAAAAACCCAGTCACAGGGTGCTAAACGATGACACTATTAACCCGCGTTAATACTAAACACATATCTTTTCCAGTTCACTTAGCCTTTATAAGAGTATTTCAAAATGCACAATATTTCAAAATGTCTGTCCTTGCGATCTACAAAATCCAAATAGGTCACATTAACTATCTCCTCTTACAGTGCCCCAAACCTCAAGAAGATAGGTCTTCTCTGACTTGATTAAATCATTACACAGAAATAAAGACTCCTTCTCTAGTATTACTCAACACACCATCAAAATAACAGTGAAGATATTAAAAAATTCTAAAGAAAATAAATCGAGCTTATAAAACATGTAATTACGCAACTACATCTTAAAACAGTGATGCTGTGGTTAAAATTGGGTAAAAATGTGGATTCATTGTGTACCAGGTGTATGAATAAGTAGTTTCCGGTTTACCTAAGAGATGGCGCCAGCAAAAAGTACGCAGCGTATTCATTTGACACATACGTCATTTTGTTCGTCTGACATTA
The DNA here is from genome assembly GCA_022664845.1 of Lepisma saccharinum. Classification (NCBI taxonomy): domain Eukaryota; kingdom Metazoa; phylum Arthropoda; class Insecta; order Zygentoma; family Lepismatidae; genus Lepisma; species Lepisma saccharinum. The sequence continues at coordinate 30,151 of JAGDQP010022400.1, forward strand.
AACTACAAACACACACAAGTTGAGTCCGCCAAACACTAGCGTCTTTGTTTTATCGTTCAGTGATCATGTCGAAGTTTGTGCCTGAAAAAGAACATTTGCGGCACGCATTACTTTTCTTACTTAATCAAAAGAAAAAGGCTGTTGAAAGTCATCGTCTGCTGGTAGAAACATATGGTGAACACGCTCCATCGATTAGAACATGTGAGACATGGTTTCGACAATTTAAAAGTGGTGATTTCAGTGTGAAAGACAGTGCGCGCTCTGGTAGACCACAAAAGTGCGAAAACGAGCAATTGCAGGTGTTATT